>PVJA010055274.1:0-11233 GCA_004027025.1 Myocastor coypus | reverse complement strand
AAAAAAAAAAAAAAAAAAAAAAAAAAGTAGACTAAAAACTTCCTAGAAAATTGTATTGTCCGAAGTTGGGAATTTTATTTTGATAAATAAAGTACCTAATAAGAAAATGTTAAAACAAAAGAGCAGATTAGGGGCCCAGCAGGATGGCTCAGTAGTCTAAAGTGCCTGCTTAGGAAAGCTTAGACAGCTGCAGGAACCGCGGTTCAATCCCAGGCACCACATGCTGCTCCAGCCCTGCCCTCAGGGCAGGCTGAGCCAGCCATAAAAATAAATAAACAAACAAAAGTTTTGAAACAAGAAAAATAAAATAAAATAAAATAATTATAAAAAACGAGCAGATTAAAAAGGATTCATAGCCGGGCGTGGTGGTGCACGCCTATAATCCCAGCACTCGGGAGGCTGAGGCAGGAAGATTGGTGCGAGTTTGAGACCAGCCTAGGCTACAAAAGTGAGCTCCAAGCCAGCCTGAACTGCACAGTGACATCCTGTCTGAAAAAAGACCAAAAAAAAAAGATTCATATATGAGTTCGTGATAGATTGATACTGCTAAAATATTGCTGCAGCATTTGCTGTGGTGCTATTATTATTTTTCTCCTAAATTTAATGAATAAATAATATTTTATTTCACATTCCTGCAATGATGAATAACAATATATTCTATTTTAAAATATTTCAGGTCAATAGATGTTATTCTTAAATAGTTTAGAAAAAAAATTATCATTGTTTTAGAATGCCCTTCTCTAAAACATAAATGGCTAGGGCCAGGGAGATAGCTTCATGGCACAAGTGCCCTTGTAGCAAGTGCAACGTCATGAGTTCGAACCCTGGTCCCGCAAAAAATAATAATAATTTTAAAATAATAAAATATAAATGGTCTTATCAAGTGAACTGTGTATAGTCTACCCAACACCTCTATTTTCTATGTCAAGGACTAAATTGCAAAAGAGTTAGATCAAATATGGATTGAAATTTAAAGATTTTCTTATGTAGCCACACATCTAATGATTACAGCCTTTCCATCACTTAACAATATAGTAACACTCAAGAGCATCAGTGTCTATGAACTCGTTGTCTTCCAAGCAAGCTGTCTCCTCAGATCTCTGTACCTCCTACTCTGTGTCCAGCCTGAAAACAGCACCCATGTATGTAAGCCACCTTTAATTACTCAACACTACTGGATCATATTGGAGACTCTTAAAGAAATACTCAAGTCTATGCTATTCTCTTCGGTTAATGTGATAAATTATAATAGGAAAACATAATAAAGGGAAAAATGTAACTGGTTAATGACTTATTGTCTGCTCCATTTTGCTGACTCCAATTCCATGTTTCCGAATTCAAAAAGTGCTACTATGCTTTTATATCAAGCAATCTTGGGGCAGCCAAAAGATCAGTGGATTAAAATGCCTGCTTAAGCAGACACAAGGACTGGGGTTTGGTCGCCTGTGTGCCATGCTCGCCCTGCCCCTGGAGCACATTGAGACTGCAGCTGACACTGGGCATGGTCCCACATGCCTATAATCCCAGCTCTTGGGAGGCTGAAAACAGGAGGACCACCCAAATCCTATCTGTGCAGTGAGGTCCTGCACTAAATACATTTTTAAAAAGAAAGTAAACTATGTACAACATCGTAGCAGGACAATCTTATGACGTTTTTTTTTTTTGTCTCATGTTTTCTTAAATTACCTTTTTTTTTTACATAAACATTTACTTGAGAGAGAGTATAGCAATAACTGATATGACATTAGAAGCAGCATGCATTTAGAAAACCAGAATGATAGGTATTCCAAGCATGGTTTTAGTATTATACACTGCTATCCTCAGTATAGTTGCTTAGTTCACAGATATCAGCATATTTAGATAGTCAGTGTGAGAATTAACTACTAGCTTCAAAAACCTGATGGAGATTCTTAGGACCATTGCCTTAACCATTTTGTAGTTTAAAAAAAAATAGATAGATAGATAGATAGATAGATAGATAGATAGATAGATGGATCTGCCTTCCCTTACTTCAATGAGAGGAAAGATTTGTACTAATAGTGTTGAGATAAGGTATTATGTCTGCATCTTGTACTCTGAATAACTTCTGTGAAGGCAACAATATGCAATCTATTAATTATTGTAACTGTCCCACTAACCTGCTTTGAAACTATCTCATTGCAATTTCTTTTTCATTAAAATTAAAGCCCGGTGTGGTGGCGCACGCCTGTAATCCCAGCACTTGGGAGGCTGAGGCAGGAGGATCAATGCAAGTTCGAGACCAGCCTGGGCTACAAAAGTGAGCCCAAGGCCAGCCTGAACTGCATAGCGAGACCCTGTCTCAAAAAGACAAAAAATAAATAAATAAATAAATAAATAAATAAATAAATAAATAAATAAAATTAATAAAAAATCAAAAAAAGCAAGAAATCTCTCCTTGGTTGAAATTAATCCATTTATTACATTATTTAACTCCAGTTTAATAATTCTTCCTTAGAACATCCTTGAAAATTCTGAGTTATTAAAAATCAACATCTAAAAACTCTTTAAGTACACATCTAATTAATAGTAAGACTGTTTCAGAATTTGGTTGATATTTGAATGTATTGCATACTTTTCATAATAAAATAGTATCTTATAATATTAATATATCAATTATATTAATATGCTATTATGTAATTATTATTTTCTATTAATAACATTACATTATTAAAAGGGAAATAACTTTACTAAAACATTTCTTCCTAGACTTTTATTACTTTCTTGTAAATTCGCATTTTTTAAGGTGAGTGACTTACCTCAGACAAAGTTTCAAAACTGTTCAAATAAAATGGCCTGGAAAAAATAAAAACCGGCAAAACATAGTCAGGCCTGGCCATTTCAGCAATTCTCAGGGCTTCTCTAACTCAATAATGGACAAATTTCAATGCATTTAAGCTTGACTTCAATATTTTATCCAAATATATCGAAAGGTAAAGTGCTGTGCTTTTTTCCCACAGCCACGAGAGTTGATCATTGAGGACCATTTCTTCATTTGGGCAATTACCTGTGTAAAATTTATACCATAACCATAATTATAGCAATCTGGGTAGAGGTAAAAGCCCCATAAGCGCTTCGGTCTCATTTCTAAAGCCAGTGTGAGAGAAACATTCATTAACCTCCTTCTTGCATTTTCAAATTCCTGTTGGGCAGCTGCTTCCACTTTAGGTTCTGACCAGTCCGGATGGTGGTCTCTAGTGAAGACTAAAGAGTGATCTTTATAGATTATTCTGCTGCCCCAGTTTCTAACCCACTGGGGTTTCCAATTTTCCCAGTCAATAATAACAAGTCCTTCTGACTGCCACCAAGGGACAGCTCTTACAATATCAGCAGTCATTTTCCTAAGGTGAGCAGAGAGACTCATACTCCGCGGGATTCCACCACTGAATGATTTTCCATCTTGAGAGAAGTAAGGATAGTATCCCAAATCATTTGGATAAAAGATGGCAGGGGCCCAGCGGGATGGCTCAGTGGTCTAAAGCGCCTGCTTGGGAAAGCTTGGGCAGCTTCAGGGACCGCGGTTCGATCCCCGGCACCACATGCTGTGCCAGCCCTGCCCTGGGGTGGGCTGAGCCGGCCATAAAAATGAGTGAATAAACAAACAAGGGTTCTGAAACAAGAATAAAAATAATAAATAAAAAATTAAAAAAAAAAAAAAAAGATGGCAATTGTTGATCCACTCTGAATCTCAAATGGGTTTGTTATTTGTTACTTGAAGGTTCATTTCTACTTTGAAGAATTTCCTACAGTACATTGTTGGGGCAGCCCAGAAAACGTGAAAAGGATGCTCCTTGATCACTGGAGGCGTCGCTGGTTTGAGGACTGGCTGGGCGAGCCTGACAAGCAGCAGCAGCAGCACTCCTACGCACGCCACGCTCGGGCAACACAAAGCCTTCAGCATGACAGCAGACTCCTGAGAGTGAGATGAAAAGAGCTGAACATGAGGGAGTCACATGACTGTTTACTTTAGTGCCAGCAATGACTAAGCAAAAAATTCTGAAGGATGTACGATGCCTTCATAATACAGTTTCATCTGAATGAAAGAAAGAAGACTTTTCCTCTAAAATGTGAAGAAAAGTATCAAATGAGTAACAACTATAAAAGTTGGTTTTTAAAAATCCTCAAGTATGCAGACTCTACCTGCTGTTTGTTCTAAATTTAATTTTCTCTAAATCGGAGTGTATAATCTAAGCCATCACGTGCTGGCAAGACTAAGGCTGTGAGAACAAGAAAAGAAACTTGGGGAAGATTACTGTACCTTGTCATGGAAAAGCAATGCCAAGAACATGTCCAGTTGGAAATTAACAAAAATTGACACTTTAACAGGCATTAAATAGAACAAAAGAAATAACAAGCTGTACTAACAATGAGATATCACTCATATGCCATTTAAAACATATTGTACTCAAATATTTATTCAAATATTTGCTTTTAAAAGAGAGCAGTTACCCATGCAACTAGAATACGTTAAACAGAAAGAGTTGTCAATTACCTGTTGCTGATTATAGGCTTGGTACTATCTTCTGTTAGTAACATAAACACACTTCGAAATCTATTGCTATTGATCACTGTTTTTCTGTAAAGAATATGGATTGTATTTTTAGCAGTTACTTTCCAAAAGAAACTTGACTGTTGAGTTCCCGCAAGCTAGTCAGTTGGGACAAAAACTGCCACAGAATCTTCCCAACATTTCAGGATCACCTAATACTTAAGGTGTTTCAGCCAAAATACCTCACTTCAAAACACCTCACATCAAAGTTAATCATCAAGTATACATTTAAAAAGTATCAGATTTTTCTCCAATGCAGTCAAGTTTAAGAGTCAAATATAATTTCTTATGTAGCCATGCTGTTTTTGATATATCAAATGCCTAAATCACATACAAACTCTCACATGACACACCAAGTAAGGCAATTTTATTCTCTGTACATTGACATCATTCTGTATTACTTCTATTTTTTTAATGTTTCTATTCTATTTTAAACAAGCACAAAAGAGGGCCGGTGAGATAGCTGAGTGGTCTAAAGTGTTTGCTTGGGCAAGCTTAGGCAACCATAAGGACCAAGGTTCAATCCCCAGCACCACATGCTGCACCATCCCCACCTCCAGGGCAGGCTGAGCCAGCCATTAAATAAATAAATAAATAAATAAAGCAAAAGAGAAAAGAAACTTTTGTTAAATGTTGTATCACATTAAATTTTTTAGAGATAAAAATACTGAAAATTCATAGTATATACTTCAGTGAAATCCAGTTTTAAGCTGGGAATTTTAATCGTATTCTGAATGCATAAATGATATACAGGGACTTGGGAGAAAGCTCCATGATACAAGTTCCTGCCCGGCAAGTGCAAGGTCATGAGTTTGAACCCCAATCCCACGCAAAAAAATAGAAAAATAAAAATAAATAATATAAAAATTGTCTTTGTCACTACCCTAAGGAAATTTCCTTATGTTCATATTATCTTGGCTCTCAGTATTGATTTTATAATTCTACTATGATAAAAAATGTGCATATAAGAATTTCATATGAATTTTTAAATGAAATAAATTCTTCCCATGAGATAATTACTTCATTCTTTTTCTAGTTATGTTTTTATTCAAAGCATAAAATTTAATCTAAATTTTCTTACTCGTAATGAGTACACACATCACACATACATACACTTGAAGATTTGAAGTCTGTAATGTTTCAAGGAATGAGTTAAGCCAAAAATTGTCATGGAAACATTAAGCATTATTTCTCACATTGTCAAAAGTCATATGTTCTTAAATGTACGATGAAAACTTATAAAATGTCTACACGTTAACATAAAAGAACAATCTAGAGCACCTTGGTTATGGAGATGATTTTTTTTTTGTTGTTGTTGGTGGTGGTGGTGGTACTAGGGATTGAACTCAGGACCTTGTGCTTGCCAGACAGACGCTTAAGCTGCTGAGTTATCTCCTAAGCCCCCAGAGATGACATTTTAGAATCAACGCCAAAGATTTCATGAAAGGAATTTTCTGCTCTTCAAGAGTATGAGAAGCTAAGCTATACACTGGCAGAAAACACTTGCAAACGTCATAGATGGCAAAGGAATGCTTCCAAAATACACACATTTAAAACCTAATGATAAGCAAATGAACAATCAGATTTAAAAATACAGGGGCCTGGCAAGATGCCTCAGTGGCCTAAAGCACCTGCTTAGGAAAACTTGGGCGGCTACAGGGACCACGGTTCGATCCCTGGCACCACATGCTGTGCCAGCCCTGCCCTCAGGGCAGGCTGAGCTGACCATAAAAGTAAATAAATAAACAAACAAACAGAAGTTCTGAAACAAGAAAAAAATAAAATAAAATAAAATAAAAATACACAAGAGACTTAGTAGGCCTCAGAAAATATACTTAAATCATATGTCCCTAAGGATTTTCCTAGGATGACAACCATGAAAAGTTATCACATGGCTGTTAGAATGATGCAAATTCAGAACAAAGCTAACTCCAAATGCTGCTGAAGATGTGGAGGGACAAAAATGCTAACTCCCTGTAGACAGGAGAGCAAAACAATGCAGCCTCTTTGCAAAACAGTTTGGCACATTCTTACAAAATTAAACAAAAGGCCCAATAATCAGCCTCATTCACATTTACCTAACTCGCTTGGAAATGTGAAGAATAATATTTATATTGAGTGAACACTTTCACAACCCCATGAACAGCAAAGATGAAGAGCAGCAGGTATTCTTTTGCTGTGAAAGGAGCTACAATAGCATCTCATAGTTGGGGAAAGATAAGCAAGAGTGGTATCTCTGGTGATTTAGTGTCATCTAGTTCCCATCATGCAAATTCCATGTAAAGTCAACTCTCTTAATAAAATGCAAATTATTCAAGAATATCGTTCACATTTGTTGATTTATTAAGTCAATGTTAACTAACTCTGCAGTGTTTATCGTACCTGTATTCATAACTGTCAAAATTTAGAAACAGTCACAGTATCTTTGAGTAAGATGTGTAAATCATGATCTATATGAACATCGAAATATTATTCAGTGCTAAAATGAAATGAACTCTCATGTCATGAAAAAAAGAGAAAATTCTGTGTTACTGAATGAATTAAGAAAGCATATTACTAAGTGAAAGAAACCAATCTATAAGGGTTCTACACTGCCTAACTCCAATTATATGACATTTTGGGAAAGGGAAAAGTACAAACACAATAAAATTAGGAATTTTAATATTGCAGGGCGAGGGAATGCATAAAACAAACATAGAGGATGCAGTGAAGCTACTGTACGTAATATTATCATGGTGGATGATGCTGCTATACATTTGTGAAGGTCTGTACAAAACACAAGAGCAAATGCTTGTCCTACAGAACGCTATGGATGCTCGGTGATGGTAACATGCCGATGGAGACTCAGCAGTTGTAACATATAGTGATGGTGTTAACAGCGGAGGAAGCCCTGCATATAGGAAGCAATAGATTATACGGTATTTCTGCTCAGTTGTGCCATGCACTTTAAAATCACTCTAATAATTAATGTCTGATTAAACAGGGAAAAATACTAAAACTGCATTCACTCATAGAAACCATGAGAAAACATACATATGGTCACTAAGGAGTTTGTTAAACACATTGTGAGCTATATTATAGTACATACATAATGAAATGACAGCCCTGTCAATTTATTTTTTATTTTATTTTTTTCTTGTTTCAGAACTTTGTTTGTTTGTTTATTTATTTTTATGGCCGGCTCAGCCTGCCCTCAAGGCAGGGCTGGCACAGCATGTGGTGCCAGGGATCAAACCGCGGTCCCTGCAGCCGCCTAAGCTTTCCTAAGCAGGCGCTTTAGACCACTGAGCCAACCTGCCAGGCCCCAGCCCTGTCAGTTTAGACTAAAGTCTATTTTCAAAAAACAAAAGATGCAATAAATTTTCAAGAAAGGATACCCAGATGATAAAACTTTTGTTTTGTCCTTTTCAGTTCTGACTGCCTTCTTTACAATTTTACTCCACACTTCATGAATTTAATAACATAATAATTTAATTCTATTTAGCTGTCTTTCATTAAAGGCATAGCAATAAAAAAATAAAAAATAAAATTTCCATATTCAGGCAATGTAATCATATAGAAAACTGAAATGAATCAACAAATTAGTTATATAACACAAAGTTTTTAACAGGTGACTGGTCATTCATTAGAGTAATATATAAAAGCAAAAAAAAAAAAATTTTAAGCAAGGAAATATTAACCACTGGGGCCCGGCAGAATGGCTCAGTGGTCTAAAGCGCCTGCTTAGGAAAGCTTAGGCGGCTGCAGGGACCTCGGTTGGATCCCTGGCACCACATGCTGCGCCAGCCCTGCCCTCAGGGCAGGCTGAGCCAGCCATAAAAATAAATAAATAAACGAACAAACGAAAGTTCTGAAACAAGAATAAAAAAATAAAATAAAAAATAAAAAATTCTTAAAAAAAAAAAAAAAAGAAATGATGTTTCTTACAGAACCAAGATTCACAGAGACCCTAATATTTGGCTTCATCTCAACTCAGTAAACATTGACAGAGTTTACCACATTCATAGCACTATGCTTAATGCTCAAGACAGACAAAACATTGATCTCCAAGAGCTTTAAAATGTGGTATTTGTGTGTAGGAGGTGCACATGTGCAGGCCATGGGATGCATGTCTGTGTGCAGAATAAGGAGGAGAGGCTGGGAAATAAGCATCTCATTTAAGATTCCAGAAGAACAGAATTAGTGCTGATTTTTTTCTTTCTAAAAAATCAGCTGATGTATTATAAAGGTAATGATCGCTGTACTAAATACAAAAAAGGTACAAAGTTAATATGGGTGATATTCTTTTTACTCCAAACATAAATATTTCTGGCTGTGAAAGTCAGTGTTTATATGGTTCACATGAGAGACTGTGACATTAGAGGGAAGAATCCAGTTTTCCAGACCCCCAAGCTCCCTGTAAACTCTCTATGAAGCAGACTCCTAATATCAGAGAATGTTCAGAACACTGTGGCAGAAATCCAGACGCATAATATGATGTGAAGTTCTCAGAATGGTGAGAGAATTTGAATGTGACCTACAGGTGGGCTTCCAACTGGTAAGTCTGGGCCAGGGATGTAGCTCAGTGGCGCAGCACCTGCCTAGCAAGTGCAGGGCCCAGAGTTCAATTTCCAGTACCAAAAAACAAAACAGTAAAAAGACCAACTGGTAAATCTGCAAACTGAAAGACTACCGACAAGAGGTTGGACTGAAGGGAGACACTAGAAAGAGACACCGAAGGGATGTAGCATTCTTCAGGAATGGATGGGCTGAGCTCCAAAGTCCCAAGATCAGGGGGGAATGGGGTAAGAGTGGGCTGGGTCACCTTTGGTCCTCCTTGGCTCCTCCATTCAAGAGCCTGAAAGCTCTGAGTGAAGGAAAGTTGTGATACAGAAGAAAGCATTTATCTGCACCTGCTGTAGGGCTGAAGTAACAGTGAGACTTTATGTTGAGACTAGTAGTGAATGGCTGAGGGTACACAGCTTGGTGTCTTGCAGCCCTAAAATAGCAGCTAGGTGGCTACCAGCCATGATGATAACCCTTACTAATAGAATAGCATACAGTGCATGTGATTCATCAGCTAAAGCATCATACGTGGAATGGCACTGCATTATGAGCAATTATTTAATAAGAAATTTTACTTCATCTAGCAAGTGAAAATAGATGTGTATTAATGTTTGAGTTTGCCCTTACCTTTTGCTGTTGTTGTTGTTGTTTTAGGGAAGGGTCTAGAGGGTGTTCAGGGTCTCACTGCTAGATGGGACTCGTAGCAATCCACCTGTTTGTAGGCTCCCAAGAGCTAGGATTACAGACGCGTGCCACCACACCCAGTCTCAATTGGTTTTAGCACACCCCGGAGGTGGGGCTGGCTCCGCAGGAGCTCAGGTTGAACCCCCGCCCTTACTATTTTTGTTTCTAATTTTAAAATCAAAGTTTAATATCATAGAGATCAATATTTTTAAAAAAAATAACAAGATATACTGTAGTCATTTGAAGAGAAGTCATTAAAAAAAGAAAGCAAAACGAAACAAAAATATTCCAATTTGGGTTAAATGTTAAAATGCATGTTAAAAATAAACATAGCTCAAAAGTTTATAAAATAAAGTAGATGGTACTTGATTTACTATCTAATAATACATTGTAAATATATAACCAAACATTATGAGCTTTTTTTTCTCCTTTTTTGTTTTTTTCTTGTTTCAGAACTTTTGTTTGTTTATTTATTTTTATGGCCAGCTCAGCCTGAGGTGCCGGGGATCAAACCGTGGTCCCTGGAGCCACCTAAGCTTTCCTAATCAGGTGCTTTAGACCACTGAGCCATCCTGCCAAGCCCTATGAGCTTTTTTTTATTTTTAAAGAATACAAAAATAATGATTTAAAAAACCAGCAGGGGCTGGCGTGATGGCTCAGAGGTCTAACGTACCTGCTTAGGCAAGCTTAAACTAGCTCAGGGACCGCGGTTTGATGCTGGCATCGCATGTCATGCCAGCCCCATTACCAGGGCAGGCTGAGCCAGCCACGAAAAAAAAGAGAAAAAAGCACTAGAAATGATACAAGATTTCACTAAAGGAAGTAATAGGAATCAAACAATGGTTGATGTATTCCATGATTCCATCTACAGATTAGTTGTTCAGATTATGAGATATGAATATGTAAAATTTGCTTAAAGAAAAAAAACAATAACAATAACAAAGAAGGTATAAGAAATTCAAAAGAGAAATATAAGTTCTTTATTAAAAATTAAACAACATTTGCAGGAAGAGAGAAGAATCATCTTTCATGTAGAATAAGAATAAGATTCTCCTTTAGAAAGTACATTCTATCTGAAGCTTGTTAAAGGATTTACAGTAAAGAAGGATATTAAAAGGAAAGGGAAAAAAAAGGCAAGGGACATGTTTAAATTTAATTTTTCCAATAGTCCATATGGATGTATAAAATTTGAATTGCGAAGCAAAAATTGATCTTTTAATGAAATATCAGAAACTTTTACAAGAGCATCTGAGGGAATGTTATCTTTTAGAGCTATCAGGCGTTATGTCAACTGCAGTGATAGCAGTTACAGGCTGCCTGTGAGTTTCTTCTCTGGAGCTCATTAATCAGCAGAGACATTGCTGGAAAGAAAAAGAGATTTTTTAAAAACCTTTTTCAGCCCACCGAGTCCCAGCCGGTAGCACAGGCCGCGCATCC
>PVJA010055273.1:0-11234 GCA_004027025.1 Myocastor coypus | reverse complement strand
GCTCTGTAACTTTATTTCAAAGATAGTTCTCGTCCACATTTGCCGCCTGGAGATTTTTGAATGTGCTAATAGGTTCGTAGGCTACCAAGGTATACAGCTCGTTTGGTGAATCTTCATCCTCATTCCGTTTCCCGGACACCCCTACCCAGACACGATATGGGACATTCCTTATTCCTTTGGCCCAGACAATTTTATTGAGCCTGGCATTTATGCGCATGTCTGGAATCCCCATCTCCTTCATTGCAAACTTCCAGATCTCCTTGAGTGCCCGAGGGGCACACTGCTTGAAGCCCACTCCGGTGATGCGCTTGTGAATACTGATGGTGTGTTTTCCGGTCACCACCTCGCTGATGGCAGAAGGGCTCTTTTTTTTCTCCCCGTCCTTCTTTGCGGGAGCCATTCTGCCCGGCCCAAGTTGGAAAGGAGGAACGTGGTGGATTGTGGGAAGGAAAGCCTGTTGTATTTATTTTCTTGAAATTCAGGGAAAGCGAGCTGCGTGTCATGAACAACTGTAACCTTAGCTCCTCCAGTGACTGGGAGAGAAGGTTTACAAGATTAAAACCAACCTGGTGATTTAGTGAGACTCTGGCTCAAAAAATAAATAAAAAGAGCTGGGGTGGTGCTTAGTATGAAGGCCTTGGGTTTGATTTCCAGTGGCCTCCCCCAACACAAATCAGCAAAGCCCCAGAGGGACAGGAATCAGATGGCAGAGCCTGGGTCCCCTGATGGTCTCTGTGGAGGGACCTGGTGGGGATGCATGGGGACAAGCAGGCTTGAGCTGGCTGGGGTTCAGGGAACCCCCAATCCCTGCCAGAGTTGACCCTTCACCTCTGCCCAAGGGAGCCAAGTCCTGGTCACCTAGCAGCCACACTGTGCCCTGTGCCAAGGACCAGAAGTCTAGTCCAGAGAGCTGCAGAGCAAGCCCTCCAGAACATTCTGGAATGCTCTTAGCAGCCTGCTGAGGCTAGTCTTTTCCCAGGTCCTCCCTGACAGATAGAAAGGGGCAAGGATCACTGTCTGTAGCCTCAGTCCACAGAGCTGCCACCTGGCTGAGAAATATACTGGGCCTCAGGATGCGGGTGTGCTCTGGTATCTCAGACGCCCCTGGTTAGTTGATATCTTGGTTCTCCTCTCCTCTGAACCAGCAAGACTTCCTTTCCCGCCTCCTAGACTATGTGGCACTGCCAGTCATTTACAGTGATAACTAGAAGGTGCTTTGCTTCCTTGGTGCTATGTTCTTTTCCCCTGAATCAATCCATGGGACAGCTGCACTCGTAGTTTCCTTCCCAGATGAGGACTTTTGCTCTCCCAGGTGTCAAGCTCTTAAGACCAATGCTTCATATTACTCCTGGGGACGAGGCAAGGTAGGATAGCCTGCGTCACAGCAGCTGGGATGGCCTGGTGGGGGAAGCCATGCCTGGCTCAGTGCACCTGGTCTGGTAGGATAGAGTTTAAGGCAGACTGAGGAAGAAGCCTGCTTTGTGCATGGAGTAGTACAGGGGTTGAGGGTGGGGAAAGGGACCAGTGATTCTCAGAACCACGTGTGCAAGAGGGGAGGTTTGTCTGCCTCATGGCCTGATTTCCTGTGTTGGGTGGGGACTGCTCTCAGCTGAGTTTACAGCGGAGGAAATGCAGGATGAGAAGGAGGAGGGAACTTGTTTAAGGTCCAGAGCTCTTAGCGTTGGCCAAGGCCCAGTCTAGGCCCACGGTCCTCCTAACCCTACCATGTTCTTGTCTTTTTCCTGTTCCCAATGCCGCTGCTCCCAGCAAGCAGTAACTGCACGGAGTCTGCTAGCTTCTTCCTGTGCTCTCCAGGACTCCTGTGAACTCTGTAAACTTTTATTGAAAAAGCAGTAACGTGAATGGTGGAGATGAAATGCAGGTGATGTCTGGTTTAAGTTTAATATTGGATGTTAATGGCCAAAAACTCCCTTGAACCTCCCACCTGGCTCCATTACCACAGGTCTGAAAATGCCAGTAAAGAGAATCCTGCTCCATCTGAATACCTGTCCGGATCTTAGGTGGCATTTTCAGGAATATAATGAATGCCAGGTGCCGCTGGACTTGGCTACATGGTGAGAGCTATGGTGACCACCCTGGGACAGAGGACAAAGTCCTGTCCTGTTACTATTCATAATTCCTTAAATGCACAATGTGTGGTACCCCTGAGTCACCATAGACTTCAATGCTACTTCTGCTAAAATCCCAGTGACTATTCACTTGGTCCTGCAGATGGCCAGTGTGTAAGGAAGAGAGGAATAAGTTTGCTCTGTAGCTGTCTGTCTCCTTCCTTATGTTACTTTAAAATGTGGGACCACAATTCTGCCCTGCATAGCAGGTCTACCCTTTAAGGAGAGTCTGTCTAACAGCTGGCACTTCCGGGCTGCTCAGCCCTAAATGGGTGGCATCTACCTCATGCCCTTTGACATGAGGACACCAACGTAAGAGATCTGCAGAAACATCTACCTAACAACAGCACCCCCAGAAAGGCTCCATGGTGACCTTAACCTGCCAGTCACCTGAGGTTCCAGGGGAGCGTCCCCAGCCCGAGGCTGCTCCCTGTAGGCACAAGTGTTTATGGGGCCAGATTGTCCCCTCGGCCAGTGAGGACTTCCAGAGCTGTCTTGTCAACCAGAATTGAGACAAGGATCCCAGACCAGGCCACCCAGAAGTCCCTGAGAGCTGCTTCTACCCTTTGGTGCCTGGGTCAATGTAGTGGATTTCTAACTGGTGGTGGTCAACTTACTACTCCCAGCTGAAATATATTCCTGAATTTATTCTCTGCTGTAGCAAGCAGAAGGCAGGTGAGAAAGCCTCCCTACTTCCTGTTGGCTGGTTCAGCCTCCTCTCTCCAGCCCCCATGTCCATTTCCATCTGAAGTCCTGGGTGAAGCCATCCTATATTTCCTGCACTCTTATATTTGTGCTCCTGGACACCTTGTTCATACTTCACACTCCTGGAAGCATTTAAGGAGTCATGAATGGTAACAGGATGGTCATCTGTCCCAGGGTGGTCACCATAGCTCTCAGAGCCATGCAGCCAGAGTCCAGAGGTGTCTAGTATGTTCCTGAAAAATGTCACCTAAAATGCCACCCCCTCCCTGGGTACTACTCCGTGCACCAAGCAGGCCTCTCCTACCCTCCGCCTTGAATTTTCTCCTGCCAGACCAGTGATGCTGGGTATGGGAGACTGTCTTAGATACTTTTCTCTCATTGCTTGGACAAATACCCGACACCCAAAATGAAGGAAGGAAAGGTTTATTCAGCTCACAGTTACCGGAGGTTTTAGCCCATACTTGGCTAACTTCAAGGCTGAATGTAAAGGGCAGAGAGCATCCAGTTCATGGAGACAGAGGCAACTAACCAACCAGGGCAACAGAGAGCAACAGAGAGAGAGAGAGAGAGTCTCTTTCTCTGTCTCTCTTATATTACATTCAGGCTCTCTGCCTCAAGATATCTGCCTCAGACCACACACATAATCCCAGAAGTACTAAAACACATAATCCCAGTGGATCATGAGTCCATCGCAAACTCTAGAAGTCCCCACCCCATGACTGCATGAGGCTTTGGGGGAACAACTAGACACAAGCCGTAACAGAGGCCCACCTGAGGGATGTTGTTAGCAGCATAAGAAGCAGAAATGGAGAAGCTGTTGGAAGCTTCTCTGTTGGTTCTCCCGGGCTGTTCTGCTGACTGGCCTTGTCATGTCGGATTTCCTGATGAATTTGGCTGTTCTTGTTGGAGGAGAAGCTTGGAACCTTTGCTGTTCTTGAAAACGGCTGCAGTTCATTTTGGGGGCGCTCTGGTCCTCATCCTGAGCATTGCTTCCTGACTCCAGACTGGAAGATGATGCACTGCTCAGGCTTGTGGAGAAGCTTGTCATGTTGGCTCTCCTGGTGGGAACTCAGCTGTATTATTGGAGGAGCTCACGATCCCACTGTTGCTGAGGATGGCTTTGGGGGAGTTCCGGTGCTTGCTTTGAGCATTGTTTCCTAGCTTCCGTTCAGATTGCTAAGCCTGCTAGCACAGACCCTTCACCCTGCTGGCACAGACTTCCTAGCTTCTACCACCGACCTTTGGTTCTTTCCAGCACAGATCCATGAAGCAGGCCTGCATGAGTCATTGTCATGGGTGCTCGGCCTCCTGTTGGGCTTGTGCCAGGCATCGTTGTGAGCTCTAGGCTTTCAGCTGGACTCATGCAGGATATTGCGATCTGGGCCCTCAGCTGGATTCTTTGGTCTTCAGTGTGTAGACAGATTTCCTGCACTTCTTGTGTATGATTCTTGGGTGATTCTTTATAAAATAATATTATAAAATGTGGCCTCTATTATGCTGTTGCCCTTGCAAAGACCCCCAAACCATGATAGCTGGTTTTTCTCCACTGGAGTTGGGGTATCTTTTGTCACCTCTTCTAACCTTCAAGCTGGCACACGAGCTGCCCAGGCCCCTCAGCAGCTCATCCTGAGATGAGCAGTGATCAAAACCAGGCCAGGCTGAATTGAGAGTCTTGTGTCCTACTTAGAGGCCTCATCAGCCCTTGTCCAGTGATGCAGAACCAGGTAGACAGCACTGAGTGTGCCCAGGTGAGGAGCCAGGGCGGTGGCTGCCTCAGGGTCACTGGCAGCCGAGGTGGGAGTGGCTTCCCCAGGTGATGTCAGGGCCGCCAAGGACTTTGTGACCCCATAGCATGGCTTTCAGGATGAAGCTGGGGCCTTGGTGGATGGATGCTTGTGTGAAATCTTATCTATCGCTGACACAGACAACAGTAAACTCAGGAATAAGAGGAAAATAGGAGAATGGGTTAGGACTTAGACAAAAGCCCCCATCACAAGTGAGGCACAGTCCTTTCCTTTCAGACTCATCAGGATCCCAGGATGAGGTTCCCCTCCTGGGAGCAGGACAAAGAGGAGTGGGGGCAGCGCTGCAGGGGACAGATGTCTCTTGAGATGTAAAAATAAGAGAGCTTCATGATTTACTTGGGAAGGTTCACATGGGCTAGAGCTCCCTAGAAATGTCCTATTGGATACTGGCCCTTCTCTCAGTATAGAGAGCCCTTTCCTGTCTTTGTCAAGGTGTGAAGTTTACATTTGCAATCCCATGGAAAAGTTGCTGGAATCCTAGCCAGTTCAATCCAATCTACCACTTCCAGTAAAACCCATGGCAAGAATAAGGAGCAACCATTCCCCTGCACAGGTTGTGGCCAGGGCAGCCCTCGGGTTCCAGGAAAGTTGCACAGTGCAGCTGCAATCAGAGGGCAGGGCAGACAGACTGGGGCCTACTGTGCCCCAGAAGGCTCCAGCCAGGGCACTGATGCTCAGGCCAGGGGTGTCAAGGTGAGTAAGGTGTGCAGAAGCACAAACATAGGACAGCAAGATTGGGCTCGGCTCAGTTAGCTGACACCCAGGGGTGTGGGTGAATGGCTGCACCCCAGGGAGAACCCTATCTCCCTGCTAGATGCTTGCCACCCTCTGAGGACCTTGCAGAACAGCAATGGGGGAGGGACTAAACTCTGACCTGGGGATGGGAGTCCTAAGTTCACTGGGGCCACAGGAAGCCCTGAGCAGCCCAGAGGGGTCCACCCTGGCTCCTGCCCATAGGACAGACAGACAGCCACCCTCTAAGACCACCACAGGTTGTGCCTTGGAATATACAGGGCAGTAGCTCACCGCTTAGGTCAAGCACTGCCCCATCCCAGGCAGCTGTGTCACCAAGCAACAAAAGCAGTGGCTCAGGTGACGATGTGACCTGGGCAGCACACAAAAGGTAAAAAGAGCTGACACAGGAGTCCTGTTCCACCCTCGGCATGCACGCAGAAAAGAGGTGTCAGGACAGGCAGGTGGCTAGGCTTTGTGATGTGGGGGTGGGAGAGAGCTGGACAGGTGTCCTGAAGACGCCAGACCCTAAGCCCTGTATCTGTGTCTCTGTGGAGGCCTTCTGTCTCCACTGCTTGGCATTAGTACTTTAACCCTATGATTTCCTTATGTATTTATGGTGTGAGGGTCTCCAGGCTGACTCTTACCCTATGCTTTTAAAAAATGAAGGATAGATTATAGTGTGGCCTCAAGGAATTGGAGAAATTTGAAGAACTTCTTTAAAGCAAAGAAAAAAAAAATTAAGGTAGAAAAGCTGGCTGTGGACTGTCCAAAGGAAAGAGGGCTGCTCTAGGGCCAGTGGGTGGGAAGAGAGGGCGGAGACCCTGGGACCTGTCCCCTTCACCCAGCAATGTGGCCCTGGGCATTGACAGCCTCTTCCAGCCCTGTGCCACACCCTTCACTTGTCTTGGGCACATCCTTGATTCTCAGGTTGCTTTTAATGCTGTGGTGGAGACAGCAACGTGAGAATGGGAAAGGACAGCCTGGGAGAAGGCACAGAAGTGGTCGCAGGGACAGCCACTCGCTCTGCATGGCATGGTGGGAACCAGCGCTTCCCCATGCTACAGACTTACCGCGGTGGTCTTCTAGGAGGATGCCAAACCCACTTCCTGGTTGGTAGTCGCTGCGCCTCCCTGGAGCAGATGGCCCTGCCCCGCCTGCTCTTCTGCAGCCAGAGCTCACAGAGGCTTCAGGGAAGGAACCTGGACCAGAGATGGTGACCTAGGAAGGGCCCAGCTGCACATCTGTTAGTGTCCCTCAGGACATCCTATCCTGAGCAGACGCAGAGGCCACTCTCGAGACCAAGAGGCCCTCTGAGCTAGGTCACCCTGGGGCTTGGAGGAACCAAAAGGAGTCAGTGAGTCTGCCACATAAAGATCCCAAGAGTCGAGTAATCGCTTGAATGCCTCAACTTACTGAGCACCGATCACACTCACAGCAAGACATGGGGGCTCTCACCCAGCGGAAGCTGGAAGCTGGAGGTGACATCAGGGGCGCAG
This sequence comes from Myocastor coypus, assembly GCA_004027025.1. Taxonomy (NCBI): domain Eukaryota; kingdom Metazoa; phylum Chordata; class Mammalia; order Rodentia; family Myocastoridae; genus Myocastor; species Myocastor coypus. The sequence continues at coordinate 4,364 of PVJA010055273.1, read as the reverse complement.
GATCTTTCTCCCACCCAGCTCACATGCAGTGAGAAACCAGGGCCTGACCAGCAGCCCCAGACCTCAGGTCAATCTGGGGATGGAGTATTGGAGCTCAGGGTGGTCTATAGAGAGACTGGTACAGCTGGGAGCCAGACGGGGCATACCAAAGGGTCAGCATGGCAGCCACAGACAGTTGCAGAGCTCCAGTGGCAGCTCTATGAGCAGCGTCCAGGGCGGAGTCCACAGCAAGAACCAGCAGACAGAGCCCAGAAACAGCTGGAGCTTTGTTTTTTTTTTTTTTTTTATGCTGTGGGGACTTTGGTACAAACGTGTGCTAATGTGGTGGGTGGTAAATTTGTCGTTTTTGTTATGGTAAAGTACAAGTTTTAAAAAACATATTTTTATAAGTTTCTTTTTTAAAAAGAGAATAAAAACAGTGAAAGAAAATAGAAACAATACAGAATTTCACTAACCAAATAATAGGAATTCAATGATGTTTGTTATATTGCACAATGTTGTCTTCAAATTAGCTGTTTAGATTGCCAGATATAAGTGTACAAAATTGGTCTTTAAAACGTTATAAGGAATTAAAAAGGAGAAGAAAAGAATGTTTAAGCATTAACTGCTCCTTTCGGCAGACCAGCAGAAATCAGCAGTATAATTATCCAAGCTACCTTGTATATATGCATAAATGTATCTTTTTCTCTTCCTCTTTCCCTTTCGTTTGCCCTTTCCCTCACCTCTGTGTTCCTTCCCTCTGAACAGATTTTTTCTCCTTCGCTCTACCTATTATACCTTTCAGATTTTGTTTATCTTTCCAGGCTCTTACACTAGGGAAATGATATGAAGTTTCTTGAAAGAGTTTTTAAGGTAAAAACCAGTTTTTTGCTAGGTGGGCTATATGATTGTCATGGTGTGCGACAGTTACCATGCAGGTTACGTTGCAGGCACACCTGCTGCATGGTTATCATAAAAGATTTAGACTTAGAAAGTGTATTCAGAAGCCGGGTGTGGTGCCGCACACCTGTAATCCCAGCACTTGGGAGGCTGAGGCAGGAGGATCAGTGTGAGTTCGAGACAAACCTGGGCTATAAAAGTGAGCCCAAGGCCAGCCTGAATCTCATAGTGAGACACTGTCTCAAAAAGACAAAAATAAATAAATAAAATGTAAATATAAATACATAAACAAGTGGATTCAGAATCAGATGCACACATGCATGCGACAGCTTCTGCCCTGCCCACAGTAATCCTCTGTCTCAGCCACCACAGTCCTGTGGCAGCCACTGCTCTTGTGCTGGCTTTTATTTGTTTTGTTTTGTTCTGTTTTCAGATAATAGAACCCTGGGGCAAGCTACCATGCCCAGTGTCAGTTGCCATCTCAACAAGCCCCATGGGTGGGCCCAGTATGGCATGCTGGGAATGGAAGCCCTGCTGCTGCGCTGCCTGAACAGGCGCTTTAGTCCACTGACCCATCAGCTCTGACTAGCACTTTTTAAATTTAATTAAGAATTTCTTTGAATAAATTGTGGGGAGCCCCCCATTACACTAGCTGGCTCCAGTGCCCTGTAGTCGCAGGGTGGACGACAGCTGTGTTGGACACCCCGACAGCGTGGCACAGGACTGGCAGCTGGCACACTGTCCTCAGGCAATGGGCGCCTCTCTGCTCTGTGCAAGGCACAGAGAGGTCCACATTCAGCAGTGCCTGATGCTGTGTAGCCCTTTTCTGCTTGGCCCAGAGGTGTGGGCAGCAGATTGAAGCCAGCATGCTGGCCACAAGTTACATGTGTGCAGGGTTCATTGCTATCCCTCAGTGTCCTGGAGTGCAGGGCCACTGTCCCCTGGGCTGTGTAGTCTCACAATACCCTGTGTACCCTAGGCTGCTTGCCATGCTCATCACCAGTCCCAGCCCTCCCTGGACCTTGGGATACAGCATGAGGTGCTCACTGGCCATGGCTCAGCAAAGACAGAGGACATCTGTGGGAGGCTGCACATTTTGTCCCTAGGACAGGGACACATGCAGGGAGAGCCCCATGACCATCTGGGGCACCTGGCAAGCCTTGCTCCCTGGGTGGTAACTGGAGTCTGGGTGAGATGCTTCTGTCTCTGTCATTGTCTCCAGTCATGGCATGTTGGCCTTTGCTCCCTCCAGACCTCCCTGCACAGAGTCTCCGGGGTACCTGCTTGTGTCCTAAGGTCACCTGAGCTCCCTGGAGGCAGAGGACCCACAGAAGAGGCTGTTAAAAGCTGGGAACCTTGGCTATTCCAGGACACCCTTCTCTTCTTCCTCAAGCCGCCCCCTTCTGGATCTCTTGCCTTCCTGTTACTTGGTTCAGCTGCTTGTTTTGTTGCAGTATGTCCTCCAGTAGCCTGCTAGGAAAGCGTATGTGGCAGATAGTTTTGGAGACCAGAGTGCTGTAAACTCTTAATCTTGGGTTTATGGCCAGTTTGGTTTAAAATAGTATTATTGTTTTGAAATCCCTTTCCTGGGAATTTCTATTGGTTTCTACCTCCTGACACCATTGCTCCTGCACCCTAACCACTGATTCCTGGTCCTCTGCAGACCTCTTCCCCTTCCTTCCTCCCTTGGGATCGTTTTGGCTCTTCTCTGGGTCCTGATTTCACCACTTCTCATGTTTCCCACCTCCTTCCACCTCTCTGTCTCATTTTTGCACCATCTGGCTAAGCTTTCCAGTTTTCTTCTGCAGTTCTTCCATTAATGTTCCTGCAGTGGACAGATCTTAGCTCTGCTCGGCTTACGAATACACACTGTCCCCTCTCCTTGGTATGCAGCACGGGAGACTCCTCCAATTCCCGCCCATGCCTTCTCCCACCCTGCCTCCCCACGGAGCTCCACCCTGGGGCCTGCATCTTCATTTCCAAGTCAGGGAGGCAGTGTCTCCCGCAGGCCTCATTTGGCAGTGAGGGCAGGCAGCAGCACCCAGGGACATCCCTGGTGATTTGGGGTGTAGCAGTGTTGGGCAGCAGCCCCTCTCTCCTTTAAATGGACAGTGGGAAGTAAGAAGCCAGATGGTTGAGCCTGGCTGCCCAGTGAGACCTGCTCAAAAACACGCGCCGGAGCTGTCTTTTGCTGCTCCCTCAGTTCATTTTTGTTCCTAAGCATAATTCCCCACCTGGTAGCATACTCCTCAGTGCCTGCTGTCCCATCAGGAACCTAGAGGTCTCTGATGGTGCCTGGAGCAGGCTGTGAGGGTCAAGCTGACTGAGAAGCGGGTGTTGCATGCAGCTGGTGGAGCTTGCTGAGCAGGGGACAGGCCCTGGCTTGCACCCCAGCAACATGCACTGCACTCACACACATGCACATGTGTGCACACACACATTCTCACACACACACACTCATGTGTGGGGACATAGACCCAGAAGGCTGTAGCCGGGCAGTTGCCTCTGGAACAAGATAAAGGAACAGGAGGTCACCAGCCAGGCTGCCCAGGAACAGAAGAGCCACAACCAAGGGAGTCTGAGTTTGAGTCATTCTGATATCAACCTGAGCTTCATGGATGCATCTGCCCAGAATGAGCATGGATGGACCAGCGTGGGGTGGGGGTGGGGCTGGGGGAGCTGCAGACACTCTCAGCGCCACCTCCCTGCTGTGGAGAGGACACTGAGGCTGTGATGAGCCTGCTGTGATGACGGTGGGTGTTCCCAGTACTGGAGAGCACTCAAGTGACAGAGAAAGCAGAGCTGGCTGATTTTTCTGCTGCATTATGCAAACCTCACACACAGATTCAAGGGAAAATTGTCCCCAAATGAGGCAGATACTTCAGATCTCAGCTTTAATGTCACCTTGAGAAGCTCACGCCACTGGAGTCCGGCGGCCTGCAAGAGGTACCTGCCTCCCTCCTGCTCTCTGCCACAGGTGTTTTATCCTCCCGCAGCGATTAGCTTGAGTTCTGTTTGTCTACTGGTTATAGGTCAGTGACCTTTTGTGGACAGGGGTAGTCCTGATTCTTAACCCAAATGAACAATAGAGTTGTACTAGTGACTTACCCATTGTTGGGCTCAGTGCCAGACTTATCCAACTCAAAAGAGGAAAATTAAATTTGTGTCATGGTTTCAGGACAGCCCATGGGTGGTTGGCGCCCAGAAGGAACACTATGGTGGAATATATGTGAAGCGGGGCTGCTTAATTCACAGCAGCCAGGAAACAGACCTAGGGAACAGTGCCAGCAAGGAAGGGGCCTGGGCCCACAGAGTGCTGACGACCAGGCCTCCATGAGCCACCAAGACAAAGCCAGGACCATGCGTACTGGAGATTCCTAACCTCAAGGGGTTGAGACATCAACGATGGATCACAAGAATGCTGCATCTGTAGGAAACATGGGCAAAGTGTGCTCCTCTTTGCCGCCTGCTGCCTGCTACCTCCC
>PVJA010055272.1:0-11232 GCA_004027025.1 Myocastor coypus | reverse complement strand
TGTCCCCCTGCCCCTCAGCACAGCTGCCCTGTGTCCTCCAGGTGTCCCCCTGCCCCTCAACACAGCTGCCCTGTGTCCTCCAGGTGTCCCCCTGCCCCTCAGCACAGCTGCCCTGTGTCCTCCAGGTGTCCCCCTGCCCCTCAGCACAGCTGCCCTGTGTCCTCCAGGTGTCCTCCTGCCCCTCAGCACAGCTGCCCTGTGTCCTCCAGGTGTCCCCTTGTCCGGCTTTTTCCTCGGCCCACGCGCTCTGCTGAGCCAGGTTCTCCCCATTCCTCACGTGTAGCTTTCTTTTTTCTTCTGCAGCAGATCCCACTGGCACATTTCAGATGCACGCAGTGGTCCCAGAGAGCTGCCGTCCGCGACAGTGCTGCTGTGATAGTACGCTCGCTGCTTTCTCCCCTCCCAACCTTCCCTCAGCCCCTCTCCAGATAACCTTTGCCTTTGCCGCTGCTGCTGGTTCATGTCGCCCAACCCTAGGAGGCAAGGCGGGCCAGGAAGCCAGCTCCATGAGGAGACACGCGCGCCCCTGAGCGACTGCCCGGCGAGCCCCCAGGAGCTGTGCGCTGGCTCTTCGGCCTGGCGCGTCCCAGCTCCTGTCCTCCCTCCTTCCGCTTCTCCCATCTCCGTCCCCTTCCCCCTGAGCCTGCTTTGGCGCTCATGCCTGGAAGGCTGAGGCAGGAGGACCTTGCAAGTTCAAGGCCAGCCGGGGCTACGGGCTGCAGTGGACTATTTAGCAGGACGCTGTCTCAGCAGCGGCGGCAGCAAGCAAGGCGGCTTCGGCCCGTGCTTGGGGGGGAGCCTGATGCGCTCCAACTTCGCCAAGTTGGTTTCCTGCACACAGGTGGGCTGTAGGACGGTGCCACACACCTGTAATCACAGCACCCTGGCTGGTCGCAGTAGAATTCCAAGCTTGAGCCAGCCTGAAGTTTAGTAATTAGTGAGACTGTGTTCAAAATAAAAATAAATCAAATAATCAAATGAAACAGGGGCCCGGCAGGATGGCTCAGTGATCTAAAGCGCCTGCAGGCGGCTGCAGGGACCATGGTTCAATCCCTGGCACCACATGCTGCGCCAGCCCTGCCCTCAGGGCAGGCTGAGTCGGCCATAAAAAAAAAAAAAGGGCAGGCCGGGCAGGCCGGGCATGGTGGTGCACACCTGTAATCCCAGCACTTGAGATGCTGCGGCGGGTAGATCAGTGCAAGTTCGAAACCAACCTGGGCTACAGAAGTGAGCTTAAGGCCATCCTGAACAGCATAATGAAACCCTGTCTCAAGAAGACAATAAATGAGTCGGGCGTGGTGACACACGCCTGTAATCCCAGCACTCCAGAGGATGAGACAGGAGGATCGCTCCGAGTTCGAGACCAGCCTGGGCCACAAAAGTGAGCTCAAGGCCAGCCTCAACTGCATAGCGAGACCCTGTCTCAAAAAGACAAAAAAAAAAAAAAAAAAAAAAAAGAAATCTGTCCAACAGCAGGACAAGATGGGGGTCCCAAATGGGTGGTCCCTGGGAAACTGTCTCTTCCAGGGGCTTCTATAGAGTAAACCACGTGGTGACGATGTGGAGAAGACGTTAGGTGGGTATCAAGTGGGACAAAACTGTGGTCGACCAATGAGATTACAAGAACCATTGCTCAGGTAAAATAGATTAAATCCAGTCTCTTCTTGTTGGGGGTTGGGTTGGTGACTCAATTGGGCTCTTTCAAGGTGATTGATACCTACTTAGAATATCAATCCCTGATGCCCATCCCTAGGGAAGAATGTAGCTATATTTATTTACTCTTGTCTTGGGATCTGGCCCACAGCGGTAGAGTGTCTTATTTATAGTTGTGAAGTCATCTTGTCTTCCATGTGGTCCTTGAGGGACACTACCACCATAGTAGTCCCAACCTGACAGAGAGTCTGGAGTCTACACAGTGAGCTCAAGGCCAGCCTGAACTGCTTAGAGAAACCCTGTCTCAAAAAAGGAAAAAAAAAGCCCATTCCGCAAATTGTCAGTAGAATTTTTGCAGGACTGAAAAGAGTTACATTCGGGGCTTTCTGGAGCAAGACTCAGCTCTGAGAATGGAGCCCTTCCTGGGCCAAGTTCGCCATGGCACACCTGGGCACTGGAAGCTCACACCCCTGATCGCAGGCACCTGGCGGGGGGTGGGGCTGCTAAGGCTTCTGCCCTGCGCCCGAAGCATTTTTCCAACCTGTCCCTGCCTCCCTTCGCCCCGTCAAAGGTGGAGATCTGAGGTGCTGCTCACACGTGGCTCTACGTCCTCAACACGAGAGGGGTTCTGATCCTTCTAGCGACAGGCAGCTAGAAGTCACCCTGCCTTTGTCACTGCCTTGTAGCACTTGAGGCCTCAGCCCAGCCGGTAGCCGGTGGTCAGGCCCTCGGCAGGGGGACCTGCAGCCCAGCCCTGCTCCCGCTCACCGTCTGTAGGGGATGGCACACGAGGGCAGGGCACTGGTGGCCCAGGCTGGAGCCGAGGCACGGACTCCTGAGCACCTGTCCTGGGCCCCGGGAAGACCTGGCCTGCGTGCTGCCGTCCCGCTCCCCAGGTCACATGGCAGAGCTGGCTCTTCTCCCTACCGTTTTTTTTTTTTTTTTTTTGTCTTCTTGAGACAGGGTCTCACTATGCAGTTCAGGCTAGCCTTGAGCTCACTTTTGTAGCCCAGGCTGGTCTCAAACTTGCACTGATCCTCCTGTTCCAGCCTCCCAAGTGCTGGGATTACAGGCGTGCATGAGCACGCCCAGCTATAAAGAAGTTTTTTGTTTGTTTGCCCCGCCCCCACACACTCCAGGGTTTGTACTCACGACCTTGCACTTGCCAGACAGGCACTTGTGCCCTGGAGCTATCTCCCCAGCCCCCTCTCTAACTTTTCTTTCTTTCTTTTTTTTGGGGGGGGGGCTTTTTTTTTTTTTTTTTTTTTTTTTGAGACAGGGTCTCGCTATGCAGTTGAGGCTGGTCTTGAGCTCACTTTTGTAGCCCAGGCTGGTCTCGAACTCACATCGATCCTCCTGCCTCAGCCTCCCGAGTGCTGGGATTACAGGTGTGCGCCACCACGCCCAGCTACCTCTCTACCTTTAATAAACCATTACTCTGTGTGGGTCCTGCCCAGTCCTTTGCTCAGGACAGAGAGCCCAGAAGCCACTGCTGTCAGGAGCCGCGCGACGCGCTCGTAACTCCCTCAGGAAGGAGACGGCCTCTCCGAAGACAGCGACCTGAGCAGCGCAGGGAGGAGGCCCGGCATCCAGGGCGCGCAGCACCAGGGGCCTCTCGGAGTACGCTGGGACACGGACCCCAGCGGGCCCTGCTGGAAAGCGCTTCTGCCCAGACGCCTAGGTCCGAGAGGAAGCCCAGGGCGACCTCGGGAGACAAGAGCCCGGCGATGGCCACCAAGCCGGGCACGGGCTGGCACCGCGGCTCGCCCGCCTGCAGGGAGCGCTCAAGCCCGGGCGGTGCGCAGCCGGACCCGACCCAGAGCGCGACAGGGATCGGCGTCCGCGGAGGCGCCGCCTGGCACACGACCAAGGCCTTCCTGCTCCGGCAGCTGTCGCCCGAGTCACCTCGGCTGACTCGCCGCGGGGGTGGTGGGGGTGGGCTGGGGGGGGTAGGGTAGACACTGGGGGCGGAGCCAGGACGGCCCCAGGGAGGTCGCTGTGCCAGGCCGGGGTGGAAATGAAGAGTAACGGCAGCGCTGCTGAGATCCTTGCTGGAGGAGTTCTTTAGGTGGTTCTGTCACATTAGTGCACATTAGTGCAAGACTCGAGGGAACAACGCTGGGGTGGAATTCGAATCTGCAAGCCAGAGCTGTGACTGCTCTCTTAGTCACTTGAGGGCGGAGAACCTGGTGGGGCAAAGTACTACCCAAGGCAGCACTTCCTCGTAACACTTTCCTAAGCAATCTTTGAAAAGAAAACACAGAATGCCTTGCCAGCGAATGCTTTCTTTGAAACAGCCAACCTTTATTCTTTCACTGCCCTCAGCTGTTGGGGGACGCAGGCGGCACCCTACGTCCTGGAAGCTGAGCTTTCTCTATTACTCCTGCTGAAATGGAAGGAAGCCTTCTTGAAATGCTAGCATTTTCAGGCTTTTTCCCTGTTCTTACACTCCCGGGCGTTGACCCCGCGGCTCACAGAGAGCCACAGCCACCGCCCTTTTCTTATCTTTTTCCTCTTTTGAGACTTTTGAGATGGGCTCTTGCTAAGCTGCTAAACTGCTGAGGCTGGACTCCTACACTGTAGGGATTAGAAGTGTGTGATGCAGGGCCACTTAGACCATCTGTTCTTTTTTTTTTGGCTTTTTGAGACAGGGTCTTGCTATGCAGTTCAGGCTGGCCTCGAGCTCACTTTTGTGGCCCAGGCTGGTCTCGAACTTGCAGTGATCCTCCTGCCTCAGCCTCCCAAGTGCTGGGATTACAGGTGTGTGCCACCATGCCCAGCGTAGACCACTGGTTCTATATATTGTTAAAAATTTAGGGCGTGGTGGCTCACACCTGTAATCCCAGCACTTGGGAGGCTAAGGCAGGAGGATTGGTGCGAGTTTGAGACCAGCCTGGGCTACAAAAGTGAGCTCAGGACCAGCCTCAACTGCATAGCGAGACCCTGTCTCAAAAAGACAAAAATAAATAAATAAATAAGTAAATAAAATAAAAAATTTAATTAATTTTTGTCTTTCTGAGACAAGGTTTTGCTATGCAGTTCAAGCTAGCCTTGAGCTCACTTTGTAGCCCAGGTTGGCCCCAAACTCACAATGATCCTCCTGTCTCAGCATCTTGAGTACTAGGATTACAGGTGTGTAACACCACACTGGGCTTCTGTTCTTATTTACTTATTTTTTGACTAAGAATCTCAGGTCTCCCTATATAGTTCAGGCTAGCTTTGAACTCATGGTGTAGTACCAGCTGGCCCCAAATTGAGTAATCCATTCACTTGCCTCAGCTCTGGAAATTTTGTTTTCTTATATTATAAAAGTATGTTGTAGCTGGGCGTGGTGGCGCACGCCTGTAATTCCAGCACTCGGGAGGCTGAGGCAGGAGGATCGGTGTGAGTTCGAGACCAGCCTGGGCTACAAAAGTGAGCTCAAGGCCAGCCTGAACTGCATACTGAGACCCTGTCTCAAAAAGACAAAAAAAAAAAAAAAAAAAAGTATGTTGAGGGGCCCAGCAGAATGGCTTAGTGGTCTAAAGCTCCTGCTTAGGAAAGCTTAGGCGGCTGCAGGGACAGAGGTTCGATCCCTGGCACCACATGCTGCGCCAGCTCTGCCCTCAGGGCAGGCTGAGCTGGCCATAAAAATACATAAATAAACCAACAAGCAAAAGTTCTGAAACAAGAAAAAAAAACAATAACATTAAAGAAATTTAAGAAGTATGTTGAATATCTTTGGTTTTTTAAAAATTTATTTTATCTATTTTTTTTTATATTTTATCTATTTATTTTTATTTTTTTGTCTTTTTGAGACAGGGTCTCGCTATGCAGCTCAGGCTGGCCTTGAGCTCATTTTTGTAGCCCAGGCACTCACACCGATCCTCCTGCCTCAGCCTCCCAAGTGCTGGAATTACAGGCATGCACCACCACGCCTGGCTTAAAAGTATGTTGAATATCTTTGGATATATATATACACACACATATATATATATATATATATATATATATATATGTATATATTTCACTATGCAGTTCATTCAGATCTTTTTTTTTTTTTTTTTTTTTTTTTTTTTTTTGAACTGGGGATCAAACTCAGGGCCTTGCACTTGCCAGGCAGGCACTTGAGCCCCTGAGCTATCTCCCCAGCCCCAAGTTTATTCTGGTCTTGAACTCACTCTGTAGCCCAGGCTGTCCTCAAACTCTCAGCGATCCTCCTGCCTCAGGCTTCCAAGTGCTGCGATTACGGATGTGCACCCCCACGTCCAGCAAAAGGGTATATTATGAACCGGGATTAGTGGTCATCTCTGGCTCAGAAAGCCAGGCAGTAGGGACTGTGACTGTGCAAGAGAGATCCTCCTCAAGACACATAACATCGGTCACTGTGAGGACAAAAGCCCATCAATGTAAGAGTGAACGGTAGGAATTAAGGCCCTGGCGAAATGTGTGTAAGAGCACAGGCACGCCACATGTGCCTCTCACACTCACGCGCTGCACTGGCCGTGCACGGGGGAAGACTTGCCACCTCCTCAGTGCCGTGATCGCCTGTGGACTACTCCAGGCTGGCATCACCTGACCTGTGACTTCAGAGATGCCCACGTGGCCTGCCACACTCTGCATGCTGCAGTCATCTTTGCGGAGCTGGGGGTGCAGTTCTGCGGCAGGGCTTGCCTCGCATGCACAGTGGGTTCAATCCCCATTCCTGGGGGAAATTGCTTTACAGGCCCAGCCCACCACGACTAGACACTCCAAGCAGGGAAGCAGCAAACCTGTGCAAACAAATGAGTTAATGCCACCTGTCTTCTCCTCCCAGAGACCCCACACAGGCCCAATACCTGGCGCTGATGTCCCCAGCGTTTAGTGCCCTGGTCTGGAGTCCACCTGCCCAGTCACCCTTTACATAGGTTCGCCTGCTGAGCAAGAAAGCGTCCAGTCATCACTTCTTTGGACTTCACTCACCTGTAAATATCTCCATGTGCACCTAAAATGGATAACACTGTGGCCAGATGTGGTGGTGCACACCTGTGATCCCAACATTTGGGAGGCTGAGGCAGGAGGACTACAGAGTTGGGGCCAGCCTGGACTATATAATAAGTTCAAGGTCAGGCTCAACTAAACACAATGCTGCCTCAATTAAAAAAAAAAAAAAAAGAATGAATGAATAAATGAAAAACAAAGTAGTCTTTTTTCCCCCGTTAATCAGCTTCTGTATTTTTTTTTTAAAGTTAGATTTCTTGTTTCTTTTTTTTTTTTAAATTTTTTATTTTATTTATTTATTTTTATTCTTGTTTCAGAACCTTTGTTTGTTTATTCACTCATTTTTGTGGCTGGCTCAGCCCATCCCAAGGGCAGGGCTGGTGCAGCATGTGGTGCCGGGGATCGAACCGTGGTCCCTGAAGCTGCCCAAGCTTTTTCCCAAGCAGGCGCTTTAGACCACTGAGCCATCCCGCCGGGCCCCAGCTTCTGTATTTTTTAAAAAAAATTTTAAATTTTTTATTGTTTCAGAACTTTTGTTTGTTTGTTTATTCATTTTTTATTTTTATGGCCGGCTCAGCCTGCCCTCAGGGCAGGGCTGGCACAGCATGTGATGCTGGGATCAAACCGTGGTCCCTGCAGCCGCCCAAGCTTTCCTAAGCAGGCGCTTTAGACCACTGAGCCATCCTGCCGGGCCCCTCAGCTCCTGTATTAATTGGCATTCTAGACTTGCCCAAAGAGCCCATAGAACAAAGAAGCTACGGCCTCACCTACTTCTGGGTGGGGTGGGCTGAAGGTCGAGCTGTGTGACTTTGTCCTAGCTCACTAAAGGTGGCAGCGCAGGAGCTGCACAGACTGGGGAGAAGCTGTCCCTCCTGCCATCAGAGCAGTGCAGACGCTGTACCTTGGCTTGCTGGTCTAGACACCCCTGAATGGGTTGAGGGAGGGAGGAGTAAGCTGCAGCTCCCATCTGTGGCTCACTGGCCCCTGGGATTGCAGCCTGAGGGTCCCCGGGGGCTGAGTTCTTAGTTTGGCTGTACCTGCTTTGAGGCAGAAGGAGCTCAGAGGACACTTAGCCTCTCCTGCGAAAGCTGCAGCCACACGGGACACACTGCAGCTCTGCACGTCGTCTGGGGCCCTGGCACGGCCTGAGCCTGGCACAAGCCTGCCCAGGAGTGAAGCAGGCCCCACAAGCCTTCGCGTGCAGGGCTCCATGGCCCCAGAAACTAGGACAGAGCAAAGAGTGCTGGTGGTTGAGTCGGAAGCTGAAGAAGATAACAAAATTCAAGGAGTTGCCGTCGTTTCCCGAGGCAGATGCGGGAGCCCACATGGGCCAGGATACCCCAACACCAAGCCTCCCAGTGAGCGAGGCCAGTAGGCCAGCGGCCAGCCCCAGCCCCAGCCTCCTGAGCCTGGACTCCAGCTCAGAGCAGCAGGCCGGGGTGGGGGGGGGCAGGTGACAGAGGACAAGCAGGCTGGAAATCAAGGTGAGGGGCTGTGGGCACTAAGTGCCTGAAATCCAGGGTGGGGCGGCCGGCTCGTCCTCATCCTTGGAGGAGGAAGTGGAGAGTGAAGAGGAAGCTGTCAGCCAAGGAGGGGGAGCCCTTGACTTTGATGGCCACAGGGACCAGACAGCATGGGGTCTCCCCTCCTCCCCCTCCCTCTCCCGCCTCCAGGAGAAAGCTAGGGAAGCTGGAGACAAAAACGGGGAAGCCAGCAGTCCAGAGGAAGCCAACGCCTGCCCCACCAGGAAGCTCCAGGGTGCCTGCTCTGCATCAGTCTTTCGGGGTTCCTGAGGCTGGGGCCACCACATACTGAGGAACATTCACAGGAACCAAACAGGACATGTCTGTGTGAACGGCAGCAGTGCAGAGGGGGTGAAGTGCCAGCATGCCAGCAGGAATGCATGGCAGATGCTGCCTGCCCGAGGTGTTCAGGGACAAGCAGCTCCCCAAGGCCAAGTGGGACGTGGGGCCCCGCGCCTCGGGAAGGCTGCACATTTGGGGGGACTGAGTAGGAGGAGACCTGGTCAGCTCCCTACGCTATAGTGGCACCAAGGAGGAGCTGGAGAAGCTCTTTGCGGGGTAGGGTCTTCTATCAGAGCTCTAGCACCTAACGGACAGCTGACTAGGAAGCCCAGGCTTTGGCCTCATCACTTCCTGTTGCCCACGCATGGGTGATGGCGAGGCCCAGGCAGATGTGGACAGGAAGGTGTTCCAGGGTGTGCAGTCCACGTGGCTTCCATCGAGCAAGGAGGCCCCTGAGGAAGCCAGGGCACTAAGTGCATCGTAAGGAAGAAGGTCTCCAAGGACCAGGTGACAGTGCCAGCTTTCACCACTGGAGCACACTGCTCTGGGGCCAGGTGCTGTGGCTGCTGTCATCCCATGGAATTACAATGCTACCACGAGCCGAGCATCTGCCGAGCGGACTGTGGGCAGCGTGGCCTGGGGGAGGCACAGCTGGCTTCGGAGGTTCAGCGGTGCCTGGATTCCTTCAGCCAGGCTAGCCCACAGAGTAGCCACAGAAGACTGTGGCCACGAGCTTCTCAGAGGGTACCCAGCCGCCCACTACAGCAGACCTTCCACCCTTTGGCAGCCTGGGCCCTTGTGGAGTTCCCGGGACTCCCAGGGGCTCCAAGGCCTGCAGGTGCCACACCCATTCCAAGTTCTACCACACGCTCCTCTGTCAGGAGTGGGCTCCCCTGAGTGTCTGCTACAGTGTAACCTTGCAGAAGAAGGCCCCCCAACACCCCCACACACCCACCAGCAGGGCCTGCAGGAAAGGACTAGGCGGGTAGGAACCATGCCCTGTAGCAGGGTCCAGAAGTAAGAGCTCACAGAGCGAGGAGCAGCAGCCTCCGCCCCCAAGGTGGCAGAGGAGAGGCGCAAAGAGGAGGACGACAGCCTTCAAGGCAAGTTCCGGTTCGCAGAAAGCCTCATCCTAGAGTCTAAAATGCAGAAAAATCCCAGCACTCGGGAGGCTGAGGCAGGAGGATAGGTGTGAGTTCGAGACCAGCCTGGGCTACAAAAGTGAGCTCAAGGCCAGCCTCAACTGTGTAGCGAGACCCTGTCTCTAAAAGACAAAAAACAAAACAAAAAAAAGCTCTCATTGTGGAACAAAGGTTGCACCTGTAATCCCAGCTGCTCAGGAAAGTGAGGCTGGAGAGTCTCAAATTCAGCTGTGTGAAGATCCTTGGTCAGTACACACACACACACACACACACACACACACACACACACACACACACACAGAATTTTTTTTACAGGATTCGCTGATAAACAGAAGTGATGAGGGAACTGCTTCTCAAATGCATAAAGGCTCACCGGTGTGTTTCAAGAGAATGTCAGGAAGCACCCAACAGCCCCAGAAAAAGCAAAGCTGAGAGCGGCATTGTGGTGCACCCAGCTTTGGCAAGAAGATCTCAAGTTCAGGCCCAGCATGGGCAGTTTAGCATCTTAGCGAGAATGCGGCACAATAAAAAGAAAAATAGAAACAGGCTGTGGGTGTCGTTCCATGTGGAAGCCCCAAACACCGCAGCCACTGCCACCTCCACAGCTACCACAATCACCACCACCACCTGGCGTGGAGGTGGGGGTGGGGTGGGGCGGGGTGCATTTGAGCATGCGCTGGGGCAAGGACCTAGAATTCCCGCTCCTTGGGTGGCTAAGACCAAAAGATTGAGAGTGCGAGGTCAGCCTTGGGGATATAGAGAGATTCTATCTCTAAAACTGAAGTAAACCTCAAGTCTGAGTAGAAATGATGGCGAGAGAAACTCTTAGGTTTCCTTCTTAATCAATTATGACTCCACAAACATGAACATTCAGTTACCCAGAAAAGTATTAGGCAATCAATGAGACAACTGTCATTGTCTAAAATCAAAAACAAGGAAACTAGTTCTTCAAATAATTGAACTACAAACCGAGAAGCAAAAGTACAGAATTAGTCTCGCCGTAACTTAACCAGAACCAAAGCATGCCGACAACTGATCCTGAACATCGATCATCCGAGGGTCTCCTTTCTCTCAGCCTCAAGAGATGACTGTCCTCCTACTGTCACGAGCCGGCGACTTCTATCCTGGTGCTGAGCCTGCAGTCACAAGCCCATCTTATCCAGGAAACGTCAGAACCCTTGTCTTTATTTTGAAACCATAACAGAGTGATCTTTACAACAACATCACAATCTTGAGGTGGAAGGACTTTAAAGATTATCTTAGAAAGGGGAAGAAAAGATTATCTTATTCAGAAGTGTTTTTTTTTTTTTTTTAAAGACAGAGTCTCCCTGCACTGTTCTGGGCTGGCCTCGGGCTCACTTTTTGAATCCCCAGGATGGTCTCAAACTTACAGTGATCCTCTAGTCTCAGCTTCTGAACCACCACACTCAGTTAAAATTTTTTCTCTCTTTCTCTCTTTATTTTATGTATTTATGTTATGGCTGGCTCAGCCTGCCCTGGGGGTGGGGCTGGTGCAGCATGTGGTGCCAGGAATTGAACTGTGGTCCCTAAGTTGCCTAAGCTTGACCTTAACTTGCCTAAGCAGGTGCTTTAGACTGCTGAGCCATCTCGCTGGGCCTCTTTTCTCCCCCCTGCCCTTATTTTTTGTACTGGGGATGCAACTCAAGATCTTG
>PVJA010055271.1:0-11235 GCA_004027025.1 Myocastor coypus | reverse complement strand
CAATATGTAATATGTCAACTTTCAAAGAAAAAAAGGGGGAAAAGAAAAAAAAAAGTAATGTGGATTTAGAAAGGTTAATGTTTAGTTGTTTGATCAATCTTATATACCTATATGTATTAATCTAAACTGATCCGATGATGAAAATATGTAATATAACCATTGTTAAATTTAAACAATAAAAGAATTGGAAAAAAAAACATAACATAAATCCTGGAATGACAAATATATCACCAGAGCTTCTAACAGTTTGGGGATAGGATATTGCACAAAGTTCTAGTATGTCATGGACACAGTGTCCATGACCCTTACTGGTGGTCAGGTGTCACTTGTGGGACTGAGCTACTGATATTTCCTTGATATCTACCCTGTAGACCCGGAGAGAATCATGGTCCATAGGATGCAGAAATCCATCTGTAGAATATGCAGACAGACATGTTCTGCTGCTGTATACAAAAGAACAGTTGAAAGACTGCTTTTGAATACCTCTTTTTCTATTGTGATTATTTGTTTGCCCTATTTGGTGGGTTCTTTCCATTCTCCTTCATGGAGGTGTGGTCATTTTGATCCCTCTCAAATATCTTTTAGTAAACTGTGCAGAGTTAGCTTTGTCATCATGAAATTCTTTAGTTGTTCTTTGTCCTGTAAGTATTTCACTTCTTTTTTTTTTATTTTTTTTTCTTGTTTCAGAACCTTTATTGTTTATTCACTCATTTTTATGGCAGGCTCAACCCACCCTGAGGGCAGGGCTGGCGCAGCATGTGGTGCCGGGGATTGAACTGCGGTCCCTGAAGCTGCCCAAGCTTCCCCAAGCAGGCGCTTTAGACCACTGAGCCATCCCTCAGGGCCCCAGTATTTCACTTCTTCACTGAACTTAAAAGAGAGTTTTTCAGGGTATCTCAGTCTGGGCTGGAATTAGTTTTCTTGCAAGACTTGAAGTACTTTGCTCCATACGCTTCTTGACTTGATGGTTTGTAAAGAGAAACCTGCTGCTATTCTAATGGGTTTTCCTTTAAATGTAATCTGTTTCTATTCTCTAGCAGCTTTTAGTATACGCTTCCTGTGCTGAATTTCTGGGATCTTGATTATCATATATCTGTGTGTGGTTTTAATTGAATTGATGTTATTTGGAGTTCTATAAGCTTCAGTTACCTCAATGTCAAAACATTTTTCCGTATTTGGGAAGTTTTCTGCTATTACATCTTCCTATACTCTTTTCATATCATTTGTACAGACTCCTTTCTCATTGATGTCTATTAGTATTACGTTGTTCATGTTTGCATCATGTAGATGTTGGATTATTTTTTCTTGCATCCTAGTTGTTATGAGATTTTTTTCCTACCTCTTCACTAGCTGCAATGGCGTCTTCAAGATCTGAAAGTCTGTTTTTATTTTCATTGAAATGGTTTTTCCAGCTTATGATTGAGGTGTTAAGTTCCTGTATAGTACTTTGAATTTGTTTCATTACATTCTATTACTTTCCTAAATTTCTCATTCAAGAACTCTGTCGTTTTTCTATTCTCCTCTATTTTTTTATCAGTGCCTTCTTTAGAAGCACTTAGTACTTCTTTTATTACGGGTATTATTTCTTTTTTTTTTTTACTTCAGAAATTACATTTTTTACACTTTCTTGTCTGATTTTCTCTATGCCTTTGTGCAGTTATTTCTTTACTTCAGATGCTATTATTTCAGAGATTTCAGGTGTGTGATTTCCAATTTCTTCTATGCTATCATCTCCTGTATTTGTTCTGGATGGGCTTTGGGCCTGAGAGTGCATTTTGCTCCTTCTTTGTCATTTTGTATAGCCTGGCCTTCTAACCTTTGGTGTAGGTAGGGCTTTGGTAGAGTTCTTATCTTAGCAGCAGATCTGAGTCTACCACGTTCAAACTCATCCAGGTGGGTGGGGCTTCGTTCTGGCTGCTGAACTCCATTTCTTCCTGCTGCAGCCCTTGGAAGTGAACCTGTTGTGCCACTCTGGCAAGATGTTCTGCTTCTGGATCAGCTGGGTGATTATCTTCTTTTTTGAGGACCCCTATATTTTGGACACCAGGACATCCATAGTGTCCCAAAATATAAGACTCTTTGATCAAACAAAAAAATTCCATCATCAGCATTGCTGTCATTATTATCTTAATTCTAAACAATAGTTGATGTTAAGATACAGTGGATTCATTTATTCATTTTTTAAAAAAATTAAATGTATTTAGTACAGGATCCCATTACACAGATCAGACTCCTAGTGATCTTCTTGTTTTCAGCCTCCCAAGCACCCAGATGACAGGCTACCATGCCCAGTCTCAGTTGCAGCTTCAGCACACCCTGGGGGTGGGGCCGGAGGTCAGCACAGCACATCAGGGATCTAACTGTGGTCACTAAACATGCCTAAGCAGGCCCTTTAGTCCACTGAGTTATCTGGCTGGCCTATTCAGAGGATTTAAATTGGGATTGCAACATATTGTGAAGATTTGAAATTATCAGGCCCTAGAAATACAAAATTTAAAGAGATGAACTAAATATAATGGGAAATCACTGTCTGAAATTGAATTTGCTGTTAATGAAATTTAAGAGGTCAATTTGATTCATTCATCTAGAAAAGCAAGCTATAGCTGGATGTGGTGAAGCATACCTGTAATCCCAGTACTTGAAAAGCCAAGGAAGAATGACTGACATAATTTTGAGGCCACTGTGGGCTATATACTGAGTTCAAGGGCTGCCTGAACTATATGAAGAAAACTAAATGAAAAAAAGACATATAATAAAATGAGACTAGGTTGTGAAAATAAATGCAATTATATGAAATGCCAACTATGTAAAAGACCTTCAGAGAATGTTAAGTCGTAGTCATTACTTCTGAGTATTATCATCAACAAGTGGTAATGTTGAGGTAATACTCAAATAATAACTCAAAGTCTGTGTCTCTTTGGCTCTACACCACCCCTTTAAAGTACAAGCCAAACATCTTCCTTTCATCTATCATTCTTGCATAAAGGAATTGACTTCTATTCAAGCTAAAACGAGTAACTTTCACTCACTTGGAATTTGAAAAATAATCACTGATTTCTTTATTTTATTTCTTTATTATTTATTTATTTATTTATTTGTTTTTGCAATGCTGGAAATTGAACTCAGGACCCTGTGTTTGCCAGGCAAGTGCTTATTCTATTGAGCTATCTCCCCGGCCCATTAACTGATTTCTTTATATTTATATTATTTATGCACCTTTGTGCTATTTCTAAATTTTAAGATACAAAAACAATGAACAACAACAACAACAAAACTTCCACATTTTCATTTCATTTAGGTACCTAGCAGAACATTAGAAATCATGCATAAAATCTCATGTGCTGGAGTCCATATCATTGACACAGAAAGTTGTTCCTGAAATACTGCTTCATTAAAAAAGTAGTTGCAGCTCGTGCACACGCGCGCGCGCGCGCGCACACACACACACACACACACACACACACACACACACACAGAGTTTAACAGAAATATCAGAATACTTGAAGTGACTTTTTTAAAACCAGAAATCAAACCTGAGACCTTCCATTTGCCAGGGAGGCACTTTTGCCTTGAGCTATATGCCCCACCCTGAAGTGAATATTTTTGTGGTATAATATTATTGAAAATTTATAGCTTCATTTTTATTCTCTGTATTTCCAGTTTTAATTTTTCAATGAATATGTGATACCTTAAATAATCAAAATGGTTATTTTTTTATAATTGCACTTTATTTTTCTTTAGTCATCATGAGGGCTGTTGGTTCTTCCAATCTACCATTTGTTTACTTTTCTATCTTATTTCTCAGCAAAAACTGTTTGACTTTTATGAGTCCTGGCTGAAACGCTTCCTTTGTGTGCCTTACCAAACTCTCCCAACTAAAGTTGTACTGTAGTTCTGTCTTTGGGCACATGGTGGTGTGCCATAGCTACTTTCTAAATGTTCTCCAATAAAATTAATTTTTAAAAATGAAATAGAGGGGACCAGCAGGATGGCTCAGTGGTCTAAAGTGCAAGCTTAGGAAAACTTAGGCGACTGCAGGGACCGCTGTTCGATCCCCGGCGCCACATGCTGCGCCAGCCCTTCCCTCAGGGCAGGCTGAACCAGCCATAAAAACAAACAAACAAACAAACAAAAGTTCTGAAACAAGAAAAAAATAAAAATAAAAAATTCTTTAAAAAATGAAATAGAAACAAACATGACTTTCAAAAAAATAAAATTGATTCAAATTATGCTTAAAATATATAGGTACAGAAAATACTGGAAGTATATGCCCAGAATTGTATTGTAAAGACTTCCAAATTCACATTTCATTCATTTATTCAGTAACAAATATTTACTGGAAGACTAATACATGTCAATCCATCATAGCCAAAATCCACTTGTACATGCAATACTTTTCTCCTAAACCTCTGTATTCAACTGTTTGCTGGAGTTGACCACTTGGATTAAGACGAATGCATACTTTTATCCAACCATATAGGCATAGGTCTCCACTGACACATGATATCACTTTTAGCGAGTTTTTTATTTTCTCTTGGAACTTAGCTGTATGAATTGGAAAAAAGAATTTAAAAACAGAGAAAGCACAGATATTACAGGCAGGAAAACCTGTGTTGAAACAGCCATTTTTTTATTTCAGGAACTTGTGTAGCTGATCAATAAGATTCTTGGTAACTCAAGGAGTAGATTAATAATATAAGGTTCCATATGCAAGACTTAACCTCTGTTATGTAGAGCTGACAGCCAAAATCTCCATTATGCATTGACAACCACTGATACATATAATTTCCAAGTCCTGTTTCTTTTATCCTCTCCAATATTTGTTGAGCTGCCATTAAATTGTCTTGGCATTTCATTAAGTCCTAAAACTTAGCATCATATAAAACAGGTTTTGTCTTTATAATGCTTATATTCTGATTTACACTTTTTTAAAAATTTAAAGAAAAAATTTCACATAAAAATGCAGACCTTAAGTGCAACTATATACAATTCAATGAATGTGAAACATAGCCCCAGAAAGGTTTTCTGTCCTCTTCTCAGCCATTTCCCTTGGGGAGCCTTTCAAGTTCTATGAATTTACATTATTTTCATCTATTGTAGAACTTCAAATAAATGGAATCGTATGGAATGTACTATACTGTGTCTACTAGTTTTCACTCAGTATAACACTTTGAATTTTCATCTCTGTAACTGTTTAGTGGTAGTTTATTCTTGTAAAATTTTTACTATATATTACTCTACAGTGTGAATAGAGAATATTTGTTATCCATTCAGGTGCCATTGGATACATGAATTGTCCTCATTTTTGTCCACTGATATATGGTCTTTATGTACATTTTGTACAACTTCTGGTTAATATATGCTCACATTTCTCCTGGGAGAAAATGTTAGCAATGAAATTGCTGAGTCATAGGTTAAGTGAACATTTATTGCAATATGAAGTTACTAAACAGCTTTCTAAAATTATTGTACCAATTTATTCTAATGCTAGCAATACTTCTAAATGACAGTTCTATATCCTCATCAAAATGCCATTTCTAAGAAAAGGAAGTCTAGATAACATTTTCAGATTTGAAAAGATTAAGATACATCTAACTAAATATAACACTTGAATGAGGACTACGGGTTAATAGTATTATATTAATGCTGAATGTTGTGAATATGATCACAATTATTGTATTATTGTTATGAAAAAGAGTGGCTTTGTTGTTAGGAAACAAAATGGTGAAGTATTATGATGTCTATGATTCTGTTTAAAATATTTTTAAAAATTAATATGTACCTTATATATCTTATATATTACATGTAGAGACAAATAAGGCAATTATAAAAATATAACATAAATGTAATATAGATGCAGAAATTTACATTATTATTCTTGAAACATTTTGCATGGTTGAGGTTTTTTCCAAATAAAACATGGACAAGAAGAAAGGCAGTGATGCCTGTTAGTCCTCCAGGAAGTAACTGAAAAGAATAATCATCAAGGTGAACAAATCTGGTTATATGAAAACATGAGGTAATAAATTACAAAAATATTTGAATAGAGGCACACAAAGAGGTGGGTATCAAGCTGACTTCTTCTGGTGGCAGGTTAAGAAGCCTTTCCATGGGGCCAGCTTGTAGGAACAGACTATAAGTTTCCAAGAATTTGTAATAGTTACAAATAGTAATATCTATGCATTGTGGAAAAAACAGAGTTCTATGTGCAGAAGAGAGTTAGGGAGATTACGAACATCTGAGTATCTAGTTAAAGTATTGAAGTGGATAAGAAGCAATCTTACAAATTATAGACAAAAGAGAGACTGTAACTTAGTAAAAAAGATCCTAATTTGTGATATTAAATCAAACTTTTGTGAGTAAGACTTTTGTGAAAATAAAGAGTATATTGAGCTATACAGACTAACCAGAAGATGAAAGGCTTAGTCCTGAGACTAATTCCTTAAGCTACCTGTAGCATAGCCAGTTAGAAAACATCTATTGGATTTAATCAGATAGGGTATTTTACAATGAAATTTTTGGGAGAAGTAATAAAGCATTTAAATTAAAATTCTATTAGCTAAAGATAAGTACATAACAATGCAAAGCAACAAATAGGAGATATAACCACAAAAGAAATTTTTTATACTTTTTGGTTCAATAATTTCAAAAGCTCAGTGTAATATATATGGCATTGATCAGTAAAGTTTGGCATACAGGAAAGGAATGTGGAATAGTCTTACTGTTTTTCTTTGGTGATTTAGCTTGAGCTATGAGTTACGATGACGTTGCTTATTTCTACCTTCCCTCCATTTTCTTCGCTGTAATTTAATTTAAATGTAGGTCATTTCATAATTCTTCTCATATCAGACGTATCAGACCTTGATGGGAAAGAATGTGCCAGCTTCTTTCTCAGCAATGATTTAAAAAAAGGATGGCCACAGAAGCCAAAGTTAGCTCTGTGACACTCAGTTACCATCTCATGTGGAATGAAAAAAGCAATCAGAAGCCCCAGAGCAAGTGTTTAAAGCATTAATGAAAGAAAACCAAGGAACAAAGGATCGGATGGCATGATGGTATAAAAAAATGACAATAAACAAAAATAACCTAAAGTAAGAGTAATGTAGTCTGTATTTACATGAAGTCCAAAGGCAATAGTGAATTAATGTTGGAATTTTACTGGGGTTCTAATGTAGCATTCTCTTGGAATAGGAAAGTTACCTTCCCCTAACGCTATATTTCTAAATATTCCACAAATAGAGTTTATCTCTAATATGAACCCAAAGCTGTAGTTCATCCAAACAAATGGAGCTTGGTAGGTCTCCTCCTTCCATCTATGTACATTACATCATATAAGTTTGTCCAAACCCATCTCTGCATGGTTTACCTCTACTTTATTGAACCTAGCCATAGAGCAATTTGTTCTGGATCACTGTGGCTTTAATCTAAAAGGCTCTGTAGCATGTAAAATATGATTGTCTTACTTTTTACTCATTGTGGAGACTAATACCTGACACCCAAAATGAAGGAAGGAAAGGTTTATTTAGCTCACAGTTACTGGAGGTTTCAGTCCCTACTGGATCCAAGGCAGAGAGGCACAGTGCAGAGGGCAGCAGTTCATGGCAGTGGAACAGCAACAAAATAGTGACAAAGACAACCAACCAAGGGAGCAGAGAGCAACAGCGTGAGTCTGTCTATATTACATTCAGGCTGTCCACCTTAGGTTACACCCATAATCCCAGAAGTACTCAGACCCGTAATCCCACCAGTACTAAAACACATAATCCCAGGTATCATGAGGCAAGTCTCAAACTCTAGAAGTCCCCACCCCATGATTGCATGAGGCTTTGGGGGACAAGTAGACATAAACCATAACAATGATAAACAAATTTTGTCATATTTTTCGCTTGTTAACATTTCTTCTGCTCTAAGAGTGCTCACCATGGCTGTTTACATTGGGTAAGGAAAAGGATCATGCTTTTCCTCTCCTTCAAAGTCTTGTGACAAAAGCCTGAATGGTTAGTAAATAACCAATCTATCTGTATTGCTTTGTGTATAATGTATGTTTGTTTTGCACGTATTTTAGGACTAAACAGGCCAGGATGCACATTTTTGTGAATTCAAGGCATCAATAAAATCTATTTCTACTTAATAGACAATGACCTTGATAGCAATAAAACATTCATCATTAAGATCTGTCAATTCTCATCTCTTTAGACTTCAGGTGGCATTTATATCTAATTGGTGTAAATACTATAAAAGGAAAAAAAATCTCTTTCTTGTGGCATAAAATTGAAGAACTTCAAGTCCTTTGCTTCTTTCTAAAGTTTCAAACACAAAACTTAAAACAATGGTCCAGAAATTAAAAAAGAATAACATTAAAGTTCAATTTGGTGTAAGTGTAATGTTAAATAAAGTTCTTATAACCATTCTCCTGTGAAATGAACTGTATTATACTTATGGTTTCAAAGAAATTGTGGTTGAAAGTATTGAGAATTAACAATAAAATTACGATATAGATCCCTTTTCCCTTTCAAAACAAAATCAACATGTTTTGTGTGCACTGAAATGGGTGTCAGAAGAGGAAAGTAGGAGGAAAGAAAAGCTGTTTTGGATGGAACAGAAGTAGGTACATTAAAGACCTTCTTTAATAATCATTGAAGTCAGTCAAGAATGGTTGTGGATGCCTGTAATCTCAGTCCTCTGAGATGCTGAGACAGAAAAATTTCAAGTTTGAGCCCAGTCCAGGCATATTTATCCAGAGTCTATCTCAAACTAAAAGATTCAAAAGGGATTGGGATGAACCTGTCCTCATGCAGACCACAGACCCATATGCTAAGGACCAGATGGGTCTGCCAGCTGATCTGAGCCAAATGGCACCAATGTTTTCATTGTTCTGGTTACAGCTGCCTAGAAAGTGTAAGCCAGCTCTGTGTTTTATTTCCTCTGGGCATGAGCCAGTAGTGGCACTGACCAGCTGAGTGACTTGATTATGGACAAGGCTATGGACAGGCTAAGTTAAAAGGTTTGGCAGATCCAAGGAGGAATGACAGACCTTGCCATCAGTGCTAGCTTCCATAGTATCCCATTGACATTGCAAACTGCAAAACAGAATGAAATTTTACTCTGAAAGTGACTCCTGTATGGCAGGCTAGAGCTAGAGAAGAAACCCAATGTAGTGCCTGACATATTGCCAGAGAGTTTAATCAAATACCATTTTGGGAATGTGGTTATTATTTAAGGTTGGGCCACAGACTAAATGAACTTCGGTGTTTCCACTGATACCCTCCCACAGTGAGTGGGAGAGAAATAGCCGAATAATGCAGCCACCAATAGAATAAAGGGTAAAAATAGACCCATGAAAAGTTTAAACTCAGGCTGGCAGGGACATGGGCCCTTCTCTGCAGCCTAAGAAATCAGGCCCGCAGAGTATACTTCCAGAACTGCCTGGATCTGAAAATTAAGTCCAACAGTCTGCTTGAATCTCTTGCCCCACTGCCTGCATCCACCAGAGACCAGCAGCTGGATGGCTTTCCCCATCTATCAATATGAGCAAGGATGTATCTTGGTTTGGATAGTTGTAAGTGTAGATTTATGAGTAGTGGGACCCCCAAAGCAGGGACAAAAATCTCACATACACAAAGAGATAGCAAAGCTAGGTGGATAAATCACCATTTCAAAAATATACAAGAATTTTTTCAACTCAAATTCTTTTTTTTCCCATTGTTTGTTGAAGATTTGGCAACTTATCCCTTTTTTCTTTTTGTCCATTTCACAGTATATTTTGTTCTTTTTCTTGACATTTTGCTCTGTGTTTATTTTTCTGATCTTCCATTCACTAATTACTAAATTTTACCTTTAATCTTTGTCCCATTCCATGTCCTTTCTCTTTCCTAGTACAATCATAAGGTTAGATACTTATTTCATACTATTACTGTTGAATGTTTTTGTATTCTAAATGAAGATATGAATGTAGTTAATAGGTAGTTAATGTATGTCAATATATGCTTTGTCTTAGCATTTATTTATTTATTTATTTATTTATTTATTTATTTTTGTCTTTTTGAGGCAGGGTCTCGCTATGCAGTTCAGGCTGGCCTTGAGCTCACTTTGGTAGCACAGGCTGGTCTCGAACTCGCACTCATCCTCCTGCCTCAGCATCCTGATTGGTGGGATTACAGGCGTGTGCCACCACGCCCGGCTTTGTCTTAGCATTTATAATTACAGATTTTTTCCTATAGATAATGGTGATCCATCATCATTTCTTAGGGTATGCCAATATCCAATTTGTCTTTTTCTTTCCAAATTTGTCTTTGATACCATTAGTGTTGCTGAATTTATTGCTATGGTCAAGGTGACATAATCGTTGCTATTAATGGATTTTTCTCTATATACCAATATATGGATTACATTTATGTCATTAATAGTATAGCAGCACATTCCTGGAATACTAGATACTGAGCCAAATATCACTAGTCTTTCCTTCCAAATAAAGAGATGTTTCCAACTTGGGAAAGAGGCAAAGGCTAACAGTGACATCCAGAATGTAACCTTAAAAATCAGACATTAAGGACCAGCGGTGTAGCTTAGTGGATTAAGCGCTTGCTTAGGGAAGCACAGGGGCCAGGGTTTGGTTCCTGGCTCTGCCTGTCGCAAAAGCCTCGCTCTCAAGTGCACTGAGTCAGCAATGAAGTCTGGGTGTGGTGGCACACACCTGTAATCCCAGCACTTGTGAGGTACAAGCAGGAGGATCACTATGAGTCAGTAGTGAGACCCTGTACAAAAAAAAGACAAAAAATGTCAGACATTAAAGAGGTCTCCATATTAGCAACAAGGTTTTCAACTGTAATCAACCCTCAGCTCAATAATAAACAAACCAACAGAAACTACTTATGAGAAAGTAAGCTAACAAAATGTCTCAAGAAAATTACTAACCCCCACCCAAAGCTGATTCATAGGGCATAGAGTAGGAGAAAATCAAAAGCCATACAGGTGAAGTATTTGAAAGTGAAACAGGAGATTTTTGTAAAAATCAAGAATTTGCTTGTTAAACTCCAAGTATATATAACTGAGCCAGGCATGGTGGCAGATGACTGTAATCCCAGCACTTTGTAGGCTGAGGCAGGAGGATTGATGCAAGTTTGAGAGCAGCCTGGGATACCAAACAGAGCTCAAGGCCAGCCTGAACAGCATAGTGAGACTTGGCACACTATCTCAAAAAGACAAAAAAGAGAAGAAGAAGAAGAAGAAGAAGAA
>PVJA010055270.1:0-11236 GCA_004027025.1 Myocastor coypus | reverse complement strand
AGTGCTGAACACCCCACAGGCTCAGGAGTGCCACGTGTCATGGCTACCTTTACTCTGTGGCACTGAGATGCACACAGCGCTGTCTCAGTCTGCATCCTCCCCAAAGGTTTCCCATGCCTACAATTGCCTACCAACTGCAAAGCTGCTCTGTGCCTCCTGCCAAGAAGACAGGGTGGAGACTGCGGCCAGAAATTGAGCTTGCTACCTTGGCTGTGACATCACCCGTCACGGGCAGGCCTTGCTCAAGGCTGATGGAGGCACAGCTCTGCCTATAGACCCCTGGCTGAACTCCTGACACCAGACAGGACAAAACTGCAGGTGCTGGGAGGAGAGGGGGCCATGACCATGGTGGGGGAGGGACACTAGAATGTGGCCCTGTGGCGGGGCACTGTGGGGGAGCAGCAACTCTGAGGTGGGAGCCTGGGTTTTGTTCCTACACATGAAAACAACTGGAAAGTGTCTTGGCACACAGACTTGCAGAAAAGAGGGGAGGCAAGGCCAGCAGCTCCTCAAAGCATGGTGAAACGCTGCCTGTAAGGACCCATGCAGGAAGACGTTTAACTCACCGGGCACGGGCTGCATGGGTCCTGAGAAGAGCTGGCCCTTGTGCTCATTACCTGCCCATGTCCGGATCCCAGGCTTGCAAACTCAGCCCAAGACTAACAGAGCCCTGCCAGGGACAAGGAATTCGGCAGAGCGGCAGATTCCCAGGGCTCTTCCCTGCTGCACCAAAGGGCCCTCCTGGGTAGCCTGGAGCACCTCACCCAGCTGAGACCCCAGAGAATCAAGGACCCTGGAACTAGAAATGCAGTCCTAGGAAGATGATGGGGACTCACTGTTTCCACCAGGTGCAGGGCTCGCTTCAGGCTCCTCTGCAGGGCCAGCCATGCTAGGATATTTCTGTGGGTAGGGCGCAGCAGGATGTCCAGAGCCCAGGCAGGGCAGCTCGTCCATAGACGGTGAGGGCCCTCAGCCACTTCCTTGCCACACAGCTCCACGCTGAGATGAGGACAAGACAGGAAAAGGGAAAGTCAAGATGGATGTGATACCATGCTTCCCAGCTGGGCTTCTGTCAAAGCCTCAGGGTGGCGGGTGTGGTGGTCCCGCCTGCTATCTCTGCACTGGGGAGGCTTAGCAGGATGACTCCTGTGGGAGACCAGCATGGGTGCCAGGGAGTTCAGGGCACTGAGGCTCACCCTGGGAATGAGACAGAGACGGAGACAGACAAAAAGGCAGACAGAATATGCAGGGAAGAGAGCACCCCTTCCTGGGGCCGTCCAATGACCCAGAGATCAGCAGAGCCAGCCCCTCTGGGTCATGACGGAGAACACACGGTGAGGTCCAGAGCAGGGCCCTGTGTGTGCACAGTGGGGAACGGCACAGGCTCCAGAGCTGCAGGCCCCAGGGGAGGACTGCGGGAGACCCTGCGCCTCCTGAAGCTGTCCTGTGGGCAGGGAACAGACGCTGCTCTCTGTCTGCTCTGAATGCTTTCCTTGCTGTGTCCCAGGTGCCCACAGGCTGGGGCCCAGGGTTGAGGCAGACAATGAGCATGG
Source organism: Myocastor coypus (assembly GCA_004027025.1). Lineage (NCBI taxonomy): Eukaryota > Metazoa > Chordata > Mammalia > Rodentia > Myocastoridae > Myocastor > Myocastor coypus. The sequence continues at coordinate 9,683 of PVJA010055270.1, read as the reverse complement.
AGGCCTGGCTATACCCTTGCAGAGGATGGGAGGTTTCGTTTAGGGGAGAAGGCCCTGAGACTGCTCACCTCTCTGTGGACAAGGACTCTCTCAAAAGCTCTAGGAAACCCAGCACTCTAAAAAGACCATGGAGTCTTTCAATGGGTGAACAATGTCCCAGCCATTGGCAGACTCTTGTGACCCTTTGACAGTGAAGTACAACCATTCCCGACCCTGGACCTGAGGTGGACATCACCCCTCTCCACTCAGAGTTGCTCACAGCCCTGACCACACATTGTTACCTAGAGTCCAGGGACTGCGTCTCCTCCACCTCCTCTCCCTCGCAGTGTTGCTCTGTAATGAAATCCAAAAAGGTCCAGACCGTCACTGCAGGGTGCCACTGCAGCCATGAACCCCACGCATACCATAGGACATGGATACGCGTGGCCATGCAGGACTCTCAGCTGGACACAGGCACCTGTACTGAGTGACCACTGTTGTCCATATACACACAGCCTGGGGAGACAAGCTGCTGCCACATGCTAAATGCACCTGCGCAGACGAATACCCTGGCCTAGGTTGAGCTGTAGCTGCTAAGGTCCCCTGATCCTGGTGTGCAGGTCCTCCACGCTGCTCCCTGTCACACAGACACACCCAGGGTCAGGGGATTCACATCTTCCCATGCCTCCCACCTGTCTGCCTCCTTTCACCAAGGAGGGGAGAAAGGTGTAGGTCCCACACTGGCCACTCCCCAGACCTTCCTCCTCCTCCTCCTCCCCGTTGTGTGCTGCAGTTTTCTCCCTGTTATCCAGAAGCCGAGGACCACATTTACGCCACCCAACCCCTACAGAAACCCTGAGTGACAAGAGCCCTCTGGAAGAACAGCCGCAGATTCCCTCCCTCAGTGCTGCGTCGTCGTAGCACCAGGGCAGCTCCTGAGCTGAGCGAGCAGAGAACAAGGCAGCAGCGGCTCAGGCACCATACCTGATTCAAGCTCCAGGATGACATTCTTAGCCAGCCTGAGCCACTCCGCATGCTGGCTCTGTCCCTGGTGTCTCACAGGTCCATCCTGGGCCAGCAGGTCCTGGAGACTGAGGCACAGATAGAACAGGATGGAGATCCACTTCGGGAACTGCTCTATGGGCTTCCCATCCAGGGCCAGACGTTCACTGAAAGCATGCGATGTGCAGCGGAGAAGGGAGGACAAGGCGCACAATTAGAACTCGGCCTTCAGGCAGAGCCACAGGAAACACCCCAGCACTGCCCGAGGACAGAGGGAAACCAGCGCCGGGCAGCTGGGGTGGCTGCTCAGGGACGAGGGTGCTGCAGGGGTTTCTCTGAGCACAGCCCAGGGAGCCCATTCAATGGGAGGCTGCCACGTGGCTGGGACCAGCACAGACACGATGTGTTGAAGCTGCATGCACAGCTAGGGAATTCCTGGGCACATCCACAGTGAGAGTTTGAGTGCCGCGGCATTTCCTTCTGTGCCCAGCTCTGTGCCCATGTGAGCCCTGCCATGAGCTAAGGCCCACGGGCAGGGGTCATCCCACGTTCCTGACTAGAATCCTCCAGGGAACAGGGGCCCCTGAGCGTAAATGTGGAACACTATGCTCCTGACCACTGTGCTGAGTTTTCCTCAGACTCTTATGAAATTAGCCAAGGCAACCATCCAAACAAGAAAAGGACACCAAGTGAGCAGCGCAGGATCAACACATACTCCATGGGGTCCTGATGGGTGAAGTCAGTGTGCGGGGAGCTCTGCCTGCCTGAGTGGACACCCTGGCTCTATGGCTCATGGTTACCAGGACTCCTCATCGTCCACTGTCCCACTTACCTCAGGACCTCTGGCTGCATGATGGCCTCCTCCTCGCAGTGATTTTCACATTCTGCAAATCAAATCAGGTGGGAAGGGCAGTGTTACCTCTCCTCCCTCACAGTCTGCCAGCTCCCAGCTGTCCACAGGCTCTGAATAACAACAATAGTCATAAGCACTGCTACAGGAGGGCTAGATGGTTTTCTCTGAGATGTCACAGGGTGTGTGCACCCAGAACCTTGACAGACAGATGGGCCTGAGTAGTCAGTAACTCAGGGGAAGGTCTCCAGGCCAGGACACCGCTCAGCACACCTCCCAGGAGCTCACCTCACTGCCTATAAAGCAGAAATGCCAACCTCACCACAGTCACTTTGACCAACGGAGGGCCAGGCATTTTGCTCTCTGCCGCTGAAATCTGGGCAAGCACTTGAGTTGTTATCGAATGCAAGCCTGTCTAAATGTCCAGAAATGCCACAAAGGACTCTGCTACACAGAGCCAGGATGAGCACAAGACACCGCAGGACGAGGGCCTTCAGCTGTGTTCATCTTAGCCTCTGGACATCCTGACTGCCACCCTACACGCAAGGCAAATCTTTTCTAATGAGGGCCTGACATGTGGAGACCACTCCTCGGGGGACCCTGGTGGACACCAAGTTTCATTTCTTCTCTTCAGCTCCTGAGAACTCACCTTTACTGGAACACTTCCTGGTGTGCTAGACCAGGCAAACAGAGAAGATAGCTACACACCTATCCAGCCTGCCACCACCCAGAAGCACTTGGGAAGGGAAGCGCGCCCCTACTGGACTTCTGAGGTCCCCTGCCATTGGATGCAGAGTTTGGTAACCTACATGTCCTGAACCCTGGCTCAAAAGAACAACAACAAGAACAACAAGGAAGGCCTTGGTGAGCTTAGCTGAGTGGAGGGAGCCTGGGAGAGACTGAAGTGGAATCCCCACCTCTGCAGGAAGGATCCCAGTACCATAGAATGTGGATCCTTAACCGTGGCACAGGCAATGGGCCCATGCTGTGGAGACAGTGACCTGAGTCTATGCACACGGGGATGCCACAGAGCCTAAGGAGTAAGGGCCCTGGGGCTACTGTCAGAGGACAGCGCTTGCACGCATAAGCAGGGATCACAGCACAGCACTCGGAGCACCAGTCACCAAGAGCACTGCAGGAGGCGGTGGCAGCTGTGCCACTCAGGAAAAGCAAACATGGAGACAGGAGCGGGTCCCTCCGGGAGCCCAGCAGTGCTGGCTGTGAGTGGGCCAAGCCTCTTCTACCTGTGCCCACCCTCTCTGCCACCCTGAATTGGCACAGGAGCCACAGCAATGGGGCAGCGATGTGTCCGCTTCTCTTAATCAGGCAGGACTTACCAGGGGTACCCAGGTTAGGCACCTCTGCCTCATCGGACAGGGCAGCAGTGGCCCAGGGAGGCTGCTGGGTGTCACCAGCTTCAGAGCTGCCATCGGAGGAAGTCTCCTGGTCTTTGCCCTCAGAAGCCTGGGTGATGTCTTCTGCTTCCTCCTCGCGGCGCAAGTCATCCACTCTCTCACTGGCGGGATGAAGAACACAATTAACCTCAGCCAGATGGGATAGGAGACTCTGAGGTGATCAGGAAGATGTGCAAGGGACGGGCCACAGAAGGCAGAGGACGTGAAGTTCAAGTGCGGATACATCCTCCCAGGAGGGCAGCATGCATCTGACCACATGGCAGTGACAGGAGGACATGCTCGGTGCCCAGGCTGCATGACAAGCTGAGGAGGACGAAGCCTTTGTCCCCAGTGACACAGCCACAACCCAGACCAGGGCTCCGCCTTCTCTCAGAATGGATTGTTTTTCTAGGGTTTCAGTCACTGCCCCTGATATAGCAGCGTCCTGACACTTTGTGGGGCTCAGGGGCTCTTTCCAGAGAGGCAGGGACTGACAGGGTGTTTTCATCTTCTTTGGTTTCTCACCCTGAGATCCCTCACACCGAGCTAAGGCCACCTGAGCGGAACCAGGTCCACATCTCAGCCCAATCTCCCCACACAGCAGAGGTTCACTAGGTCTCTAGGGGATGGGCCATGCACGGGTGGAAGGCCTCCTCCACGCCTACAGAAATAGCTCAGTGCTCCAGGGTCACCTTAGCTTTCTCTGTGTGAAATTCTGTCCTGGTCCCTGGGGGCCCAGCTTATACTGTACCCATGTAAGGCCCAGCCCTGACTCCCCTGTTACCTGGGGTCTGGTGCTGGCCCTTCTTCTCCATTGTCCTGCTCCTCTGAAACCTCTGCAAGGAAATTAACAAATGTGCAGTCAGGCACTGAGAGATTCCCCGTCCACCAGCACCCCTGGGCTGTTCTGACTTCAAATGCAAAGATCTACTTGGGATTGGGGCTGGGCCCGTGGTCTGCCCTTCTCCTGATGGAAACCATGAACTGCCACTACATAGAGAACTGGGTTCCTGCCGTATTTCAGGGGCCCAGAGGCACTGGACACTTAGGGCGAGGGTTGCATTTATGACTAGTTTTCCAACAGAAGACAGAGACCATGACCATAGGATCCATTTCTCTGTAGAACACAAGACAGGAATTCAGGAAAGATGGGCTTGGTCAGTACATTAGTATAGGAAGCCGGCAGATGGGGCTCTTGAAAACTTTCATTCTTAGCCCAGAATGATTCTGATGCTACCAAGCTGCTTCCTGCTACAGCTGCCCTGGTCTTTACAACTTGATCGATGGGGCCTCCTAGAGAAAGAGGCAGGTTTTATGAGGAACAAAGGAACTTGGGATGCTGGGACCTCCGCACTGCGTCCTCAACCTCTCTGTACCCCTTGGACATCCCTGAATTCCCACAGCTCTAAGTAGGACAGAGGTACAAGAACAGCTTATAAAACAAGTCACTTGGGGAGTGTGGAGTTCAGAGAACTGGGCATAGACCTTAACACAGCTCAGCAGAGTCAGGGTGTGCGGTGGCCTCACCTGGGTTGAACATGTGGACAAGCTGCTCTACTAGTCTCAGTCCCTCAGCCAGACGCTGCTGCAGGTGGCATCCCTGGATGGAGTCAGGTTGACCTTGGCTGCAGAGGCCCTCCAGACGCTCCTTGAGGAGCAGGGATACTTCTCTCCATTCTTGGAGCTTCTCGGTTAAACCTGAGAGCTCCTGTTCCTGCTCCCTGATGAGGAGCATGGACAGCCTAGGAGGAGAGAAACAGCTGGGTGGGCTGCAGAGAGGTGGTGGACTGCCAGAGGATCTCGGAGCATGCCATAGGTCCCCAACAGCACTCAGACACATATCTGGACAGTGCCCTGTGGGAAGGGCCAGCCAGCCTGCAGCACCAAGGGCTTCTGTAGGACGCCTGGATTCCTCCCCCATCTCCTCTCTGTAACCAAAGCCTGAGGTCTCTGTGCCTCCTCCTAAAGATGTCCTGTCACTTCCTCAGTCACCATGCATGCTTTTGGGTCATCAGAAAGACAGTTCCCAAGCAGTGGACTGACACAAACCCAGCCCTGACATGGGACCATAGCCAGGTGGGCTCCACTGAGAACACACAGGAACAGAGCCCTGTGGCTTGGGATGGCACTGTTCTTCTGAATGGAGCCCGGATGGAGGAGGCTGCACCATAGCAAAGCTGCCTCCTCCACAGTCATGCACTTAGCTTCACGTGACGTGAACCTGCCCTCAATGTGTTTTTCAGAAGCGCAAATGAGGGTGTTCAGAGCCATCTCGGGGCACCAGCTCCCCCTGCTTCGTCTCTGAACATTTTCTGCATCACTGCACAGCCTGTGCCCGTGATCTTCTGCTCTCCCCAGCTGACACCCACTCGGGGTTCTCAGTGCTCTCTGTCCCTTAGGGACTCACACACCTTCCCTTCCAGCCACATGCAACCCTTACCTCAGCTGCTCAGAAAGGGACAGCTTCGAGGAAGCCTCGCGCTTCTCAGGGTGCAGCCTCTCCCGCCACAGAGAATCAGAGTCATCACTGTGCTAGACAGCCCCTGAGAAGAGACACAGGCACCTGCCTCAGTGGGTAGCTGGCCACCCAGCTGTGGGCACTGCCTGCAGAGGCCGCGCCAGAACCATGGAAATGCCTGCAGCCTCCAATAAAACAGCCTCAGCCACTCAGCAGAAACCACTGGTTAGTCTGTGGATTGGAGCTGAAAGTTCCTGGGAGCTGGGACTCCTGTGAGGAACAAGGTGCTCCATGGTAACATACAATGCCTGGTGTGCTGGTACACGGCCCCTCATGCCAGCACCCGGGAGGCCCAGGCAGGAGGATCACTGTGAGTTCAAGGCCGGCCTGGAATACGAGAGAGTTCCAGGATAGCTTGAATGATGCACGACGACCCTGGCTCAAATAACAAAAACTAAAACAAGAAAGATAATGTATCTCGTCTTGCCATGATGAATGGCCATCAGGGGCCCCTAGAAATGGCCCAGCCTGGGCATCTGAACTCACATCCTCAGCTGGAAATGGAGCAACGCCAGCTTGTCAGGGGAATGTCTTACTATAAAATGAGACTGCATGTCAAAAAGGACACATAAGAGAAAAACCCTGCCTGGCCATGGGAACACAATGTAAGGCAATACAGCCTGGGGAGCACACAGTAAACACCTGACACACAGGAGCTGGGGCTCACTGAGACTAAAAGAAACTGCCATGCAGGTGGCCCTGGGCCACGCACTCTGTGTATCACCACAGGGATATCAAGAGCTCACTGCTGCCCAGGGAAGGTGGGACCAGAGTGACCATGGCACATATAAGATCAGAGGGAGATTCTGGGATTAGAGCCCAGGGCGGGATGGCACCCAAGCTCCACAGGGCTCTTGCTCAGGTGTAGGGAGCCACGGAAGCTGGAAGATGAATCAGAGGTGTATAGGCGGGAGTAGGCCTCAATGACTAGCAAACACACTAGCTCAGTCCTGAGATAAGCCTCCTGACTGGTCAGTGTCAGCTACTAGTCCCTAGGCAATTGGTAGCACGTTACTAACTTTGCAAAAGGTATAAATAAACGTAGGCTTCCCTGTGCTGCCACGGGAGTCTTGCACACGAGGCCAACTTCCAACCAGCTGGCCCAGCTTTTCTCTTCTTGTCTATCTTTCCCATTCCTGTCACTATGTCCCCCAGGGTAGAACTGTTAGCAGTAAGACTAATGGATCCCTGCACCCAGGGCTTGGGGCAGTTGTCCCCTTAAGCCCCGCCACATCTTTCTTGCAGCTGCATCACAGTATAAGGACGACATGAAGGAAGGCAAGTGGCCTCTTCCCACCTCATCTGCTGATGTCCCTCACACAGCCCACTTCTGCTCATGCCCTGAGCCCCTTTCCACTGACAGCAGCCCCCTACCAACGAATTTCTGGAGAACAGTGGAAGTCAGTGGGTGAGCCTCAGGCTCAGGGTGAGTGACATTCCCTTTGGTGATGGGGCCATGCCAGGCACTCTCCCTTCCCTCCTAGGTCAGCCCTGCTCCCATACTAATTACCAGGCTCTTGCAGAGACAGAAGGGTAGCTGCTACACTCTGTTACCCAGAAGTGCCGTGTACTCATGACAGAGACTGCCTCTCCTGAACTCCTAGGAAGAGCCTGGGTCCCACCAAGCAGGGCTTTCCTTTGCCATTGAAGTTCCTTGTCTCCATGGAGACAGTCATGGCTGCCCTGTGTTCAATTAGGAGTAGAACCCCCGTGAGCTCCCTGGACACCTGTGGTGAGCACTGGCCCTGCTTCCCTGCATAACCTGCAGGGGCTTTGTCCACCTGGACTCAATCAAAGCCATGGTGCCAGGCGAGGCCACTAGTCCCAGAACTGTCGGCCAACAGCGATGCCATAGGCCTGAGAATCTGATGGGAGACGCACAGGGACCTCGTCCTATGGGTGACCTGTCCTTAGAAAAGCAGAACATTCCCTGCCTTCTTCAGGAATGGACAACTGGGAGATTGACCTGGTCTTGCCCTGCTCCCCAGTGTCACCTGGGAGAATCTGGGAAATGCTGTGGACCTCAGGTTCCACTCAGATGAAGGCCACAACCCCGGCTTCCGCCTCTCCAGAAATGAGGGAAGGGAAATTGGTTTTGATAAAGCAAAGCAAAGTGTCTCTTTGGAGACCATTTCACTTGTAGAGGGAAATAAGGGTCTTTTCTCATTTGTATCACTGTGGACCTACACAACTCACCACGTATGAGAACTTTGTTATCCTGGGAGCCAAGAGCTGCTTCAGTTCTAACTGGATTGGATCTGCGGGCTTCCAACTGCAGCTCCTGCTCTCCTATTTGAGAGCGCACAACCTCAGTGAACTCCGCAGATTTCATTTCAGCTCCTGCACTGGGGCTGAGTGGTACTGCCATGGAGACTGCAGTGATGACAGTCCCACATCCAAGGACTGTGGAGAGAACCAAACACAGACTGGTTAAAATGCAGGGGCATCAAACTGAATGTGGCAATGAACGTCTCTAATGCCAGCACTAAGGGGCTGAGGCAGGAGGATCCCTATGAGTTCTCGACAGCCTGGGCAAGACTGAACCACGTAGTGAAACCCTGTCACAAGAAACAAACAAATCAGTACAACAGAACCAACCAATCACCAACCACCAACCACAGGATGTCAGACAGGCTGCAGCAGGGCTAAGGAAGGTCTGGAAGGGCACTCGTGAACTCACTGTGGAGAACAAGCTGACCAACACCTCACCACACTGCACAATTTCACTAAACCAACAACGTCCAGAACCTGAGATCCGAGCAGAAGGTCCTTCCTGTGGCACAGACTCAGACACGAGTGAGGCAGTTGTGGCCCTGCGTGCCTGGCAACGCTTGGCAGTTAGAGAACTGGAAGGCGATGATGTCACAGAATGCCAGGAGCCCCTGGCCTGCAGCTCTCTGGGCTGTGCTGATACACAAGGCCACCTGGGTTCCTGAGAAAGTCACCACTGAGGGGCACCTCCCACATGTCCACCACTCCCAGAGGCTGTGCACCTCTGGGACCCCAAAGCCTCCTTCTCAAAAATCCAGGCAGATTTCTCAGTGTTCATTCTCCTGCATGTCTAAAACCCTCATAACATAGATCATTTCCCAAGAGTTTAGTTTCTGTTGGGCACTGTTGTAGTTATCTTGTCCTGCAGTTATCACTAATAGTTCTTAGGGGCTTTGCTGAAATGTACTCTGAAAACTAAGAAAGGAAAACATGTAAAGCCATCAGGCTGCTATTCTCTGAAATTTCACCTGTTACTTTCATTTTGGTTTTTGAGACCAAGGTTCACTAGTTTGTTGAACTTGGTATGTAGCTATGACTGTCCTCAAACTCAGTGATCTCCTGCCTCAGCCTCCTGATCTCCTTATGGCACCTCTCCTGGTATAAACCGCTAGTTTGAAACCCCTGCCAAAGTGCAGAATGTCACGCATCACACACCACTAAGATGTTGGTTAGCAGGGCGTTGCTCTGTTGTCTTCATCGGTGTGATCCTGGCCACTGCGTTACCTTTCTGTTGGCGACTTCCTTCTCCTGGGAAAAACTGCTGGCTTTCCTAGAGCTAAGTATGACATCACCACTGCTTAGGCTCTTCCCATGGGTTTGGTTGCTTTTCTGGTTTTTTTGTTTGAGGACACTAGACATTGCTTTCTGGATGTCATTTTTGCCCCAAAAAGAGTTCTTCCCAGCTATAACTATGATCAAAATTCTTCATATACCAAACCTTGAGCACTCAGAGTTTCTGTTTGTGGAAAAACTATAAGCAGGGTGCTTCAAGAATCAGAGCACGGAAACCCCACCGCTGGGAGCTGAGCCTGCGCACCCGCCGCGGGTAAGCCCCTGCGCCCCTCTGCCCCGCCTCTGCGTTCCCGCGACTAACTTCCTGTCCCAGCCCAGCCCAAACCCCACCGCTGGGAGCTGAGCCCGCGCGCCGGCTGGGTCAGGATCCTTGGCC
>PVJA010055269.1:0-11236 GCA_004027025.1 Myocastor coypus | reverse complement strand
CGAATACTAGCCCGTCATCCCATCATTGAGCTACATCTCCAACTACAGTGTTTACATTTTTTTGCTAATATCAAAAGACTGGAAAGTATTCAGTTTTATATGCGTTTCTCCCTTTTTTTCCCCATCCTCTTAATGGCTGAGCCGTGCAAACTGTACAGTAGTAACAGCTTTCTGAAGAGAGTATCTGATTCTAGTGTCCCAAGTAACATGCCCCTTTATAGTGGCTTTGTAACCCTTATTGCCACTAGCTTATTGATAAAGAGGAGAATTCTGACATACCCTGAATTCAGTTAAAGACCCAAAAACTCAAGCAGGAAAGTGATAAGAGAAGCCTAACTTCGAGGTAAACCTTCACACAAATCTAGCGTGTTTTTTTCTGTTTGTTGAAGATTAGTCACCAAGGCTATGTTGCATTCTGCTTTTGGACTCAACAAAGCAAAAAGAAGCAAAAACTTCTCTCTCTCTCTTTTTTTGTCTTTTTTATACAGGGTCTCTCTGTGCAGTTCAGGCTGGCCTTGAGCTCACTTTTGTAGCCCAGGCTGGTCTGGAACTCACATTGATCCTCCTGCCTCAGCCTCCCAAGTGCTGGAATTACAGGTGTGTGCCACCACGCCTGGCAAAACTTCTCTGTTTGGACGAACTTTGTGTCATAGGACTTTGCCCGCTTCATCTTGCTTAACCCCTCTTCATCTACAGCCAATGTAGTTTCAAGGTAAATGATTTGTTTGCTCCAAAATTGTATCATCGGCCGGGCGTGGTGGCGCACGCCTGTAATCCCAGCACTTGGGAGGCTGAGGCAGGAGGATCGGTGAGAGTTCAAGACCAGCCTGGGCTACAAAACTGAGCTCAAGGCCAGCCTGAACTGTACAGCAAGAGCCTGTCTCAAAAAGACAAGAGAAAATTGTATCATGGAACACTCTGGCCCTTAGGTGTGGTACCCATTTTCCTGACTGTCGTCTGGCCTTGCTGCTAGGTAGTTTAGCAAATTTGTCCCCAAACTGGTCTTTTACCTTTTGGTTAGCATCCCCTGTTTAAAATCTTTTAGTTTCCATTTCTTCTTAGTCTCAAAAGTATGATTTAACCACATTTCCATACCACTTTACACAGTTGCCCCGGGCAATTTCTCTGATGCCTGTTCTGATATACCAACACCCTTAGAGTCAATGCATGGCTTACCAAGGCAACTACAAACTCTATTCCAGCTGGCATTCAAGACTGCATTCACATCGATCCAGATTACTTTAAAAAAAATTTTTTTTTATTTTATTTATTTTTTTTTCTTGTTTCAGAACCTTTGTTTGTCTATTCACTCATTTTTATGGCCAGCTCAGCCCGCCTCGAGGGCGGGGCTGGCTCAGCATGTGGTGCCAGGGATCAAACCGCGGTCCCTGAAGCCGCCCAAGCTTTCCCAAGCAGGGGCTTTAGACCACTGAGCCATCCCGCTGGCCTCCAGATTACTTTTCAAACCATGTCTCCTAAGTGCCACCTGCTCTTGGAAAACTTCCTTCTGTGTTACTCCTTTAAGGGACTCCTTCATTCCTTATGCACCTCTCTAGCATATTGGGGACCAAATATGGCTAGACCTTTGCCTTTTTACATACATCCTAACTTGACATATTTAATCAATTCTTTAGAAAGATCCTTCTCCCCATCTTAAACATGTGGAATCTGAGCCTCTGAGAAGATAAGAGCCAGGTCTTGTCTTTGAGAAAGACACTGCAGACATAGTGATAGCTTGGTAGTCACAGTGAACAATATTATTTTGCTCTGTAATAAAGAGAAATGGACAGGTGCTCTCTTACTCGGTGGAGTATTAATTTTATTTTATTTTTTGGTGGTACCAGGAATCGAACTCAGAACCTTGTGCTTGACAGGCAAGCACTTACTCTGCTTAGCTACCTCCACATTCCCATGTATAGTATTAATTTTATATTTTCCTAGGATTTAAATTATATATTGTGACTATTAATCTTGATATATCAATTTCATTGGATTAAAAAAAAAGTGCCTAGGAGATTAGTAGAGTGTATTCCTAGGTGTGTCTGTGTGGATCATGGAGGTGTTTCCTTGGGCAATATATATGATCATTTACTCATTCCCCTCTGGCTTTGTTCCCTGGCCATACTTCCTAACCACCATGAACTAAGTATCTGTTCTCTGTCATACCCTCCTCCTAGGAAGCTTCTGTTTTGGTGCCAGCAAACCTTTTTTTTTTTTTTTTGTCTTTTTGAGACAGGGTCTCACTGTGCAGTTCAGGCTGGCCTTGAGCTCACTTTTGTAGCCCAGGGCCAGCCAACCCTAAACTGAATCCCTTCAGATCATGAGTCCATTTAAACCTCTCCTCCTTTAATTTGTGTGTCAGATATTGTGTACAGCAATGGGAAATCTGGCTAATACACATGTTTTTTGTAGAGGACTTGTAAAGTGCATGAAAAGAAAACAAAACAACCAAAAAGGGAGTAAACCTCAAATACCACAACTGTTACAGCCTGTCCCATTCTGGGATTTGCTGACATCTAGTGGTAGGTTTGATGCGAAATTATACCTATAATTGAAGAGAAGTCAAGGTAGGAAAGTTTCATTTTATTCTGGTGTTAATAGGTACAGTTTCCCAATTTTATCACATTGTTTCTTCCTTAAATGTTGACCTTCTAGGTCTCATGCTTGTGCAATACTTATTTAGAGTGGGGCACATATATTATGAAATAATAATATATACAATTGGCACTTCATCAACTACTCTTGTGGAGATAAAATCTGTTACATTGTGCTGAAGGACTGACACATAAGGATCATCACCTCTTGATTTCCAAGGCTGTAGTACATAGGGTAAAAATCACAGGCTTTGCAATGACATTAGGAATGAGGAATGAAGGGAAAGGATCTATTTATCTAGGAGCATAGACAGCACTGCATAGTCACATTGATCATATACATATATAATAACTTCATGCATAATAACGAAATCTGTAATTAAGGTAATAAGGAAAATGGAATGAAAAAATCATTAAGCAATCCACAAAGTGATAGAAAAATAAAAACAAACCTTAGAAAAGACAGAATATACAGAAAGCAAATAGTAAAATGTACATTTAAACCAAGATATATCAATTATTATGTTGTAAGTAAGCAGCCTAAATGTTGCAATTATAAGACAAACTATTAGGCTGGATTTTCACAAAAGAACAATATATCACTTAAAAACTGAAATTCAAATTCTTCTTTGTTGGGCCGGCGAGATAGCTCAGTGGAATAAGCACTTACCTGGCAAGCGCAGGGTCCTGAGCTCAATCCCTGGTACCACAAACAAAATAAAACAAAACAAATTATTCTTTGTTAAACAACAGAAGAAATGAAATATTTACATGATATTCTCATTGCAATTTTTTTTCTTTTTGGCAGCTCTGAGGATTGAACCTTTTGCTTGCCAACTAGGTGCTTAAGCTGCTGAGCTATATTCCCAGCGCTTACTTGAAAGACAACTTTTACAAAAGGATTCTCTGTTCCACTGGTGAATTTAAGGGTTGAAATACATTTAGAAGAAATAAAATCAAGGTTCGTCTACTCCTTTGATTATCACTGAAGATCTAGCACTTGATCTGCACAGAGAAGCCAGGAGAGGAATCTCAGAGACAGGAGCTATGATGTCTACTCAGAGAGAAATAGATGATTTCTGGCCTTGTCTCCGTTTTTTCAGTTTTCAGAGATGTGCACCTGTCATTCAGTTTAGGCATGTGATCTCAACTGTTCGTCATGCAGTCTCTAAAATTAAGGGAAGTATGGGGAAAAGTAACTGTAACTTTTTTGGCGTACCAGGAATTAAGCTCATGACCTCATCCCTCCCAGGCAGGTTACTGGGTCTGTCGAGCTTTATCCTTGGCCTTTAAATGTAACATTGTCACAGTGTTTAACAGCACAGCAGACACATGAGAGAAAAAGAGCTCAAACACAATCATTAGATTGCTGCTCATAGCCAGATTCACTTGCAGTGGCTCCTCAGCTATCCATACCTGTCCGCCCCCCACTGAAACTAGAGATCTTGCTCTATACCCTACTTTACTGCTTCTCCGTCTTCTCTCTGCTTTAGGGATGTAGAATGTTCCTCTCCTAACACAGGGCCTTCACTTTCTCATTCTTTCGGAGGCCCAGTCATTGTCCTACTTGGAGAAGCTGTTGAGGTTCTGAAAATGAAAATAAGTTATTTGCAGGATCTGCAGAGAATTTTGCTGAACAGTCAAGAAAAAAATAGGTGTACTGCGTTGTCAAGAGATGGATAGAGGGAAAAGGGAGGGAAAAGAAGGGGAATGACAATGAGAATTAAGTTATGTTATGTGTCTGTACCAAGTCCACACATAAAGAAATTAAATGTGGTGCACTTTACACATGTGCTAATAAAAACGGAAGGGAGAAAGAAAAATAAGTATATGCCACTTAGAAGAAATCCACGTATATAAAGCTACAGAAGGCTGAAAGTAAAATAATGGAAAATGTATGCCATGCAAATATTAACAAAAGAATGCTACTGAGTGTGCTGTTTTCCTTACAAATGCAGCACAACACATGAAGTATTTAAGAACCAAAAAACAAAGAAAACCACTGCAACTCTATTAATGTTAGATAAAGTGTATTTTAAAGCAAGAAACAATAGTGAGGGCAAAGGAGATATTTCACAAAACTAAAACTCAGTTTGTCTAGAAGACAAAATAATTCTAAATTTGTATGTATCTAACAATATGATTTCAAGACATAAAAAGTAACATTTGGTAGGATTTAAAGAGAAATAGCTGGGCACGGTGATGCATCCCTATAGGGCAGAACTACATAGTGAGACCTGCCTCAGAAAACCAAGAGAGAGAAATACAAAAATCTACAGTCATAGTGGGAGTTTTGTGAACTTTTTTATTATACAAACATACACAGAACAAAAATTGGGAAATAAAATCGGAAAAATAATCCCACAGTTTAAATCTCTATTACTAATACTATTGTTAACATTTTATTAAATTCACCCAACACAAATATGGTTATCTGTGAATTTGGGGTAGATCGTCTACTTCTATACACAGTTGAGAAAAATGTCACAGTGTATACATTATCTCAGCTACTTTCCCTTGGCTGAGACACAATATCCCGCATGCACAGCTCTAAGGAGAAAAGAGTTATTTTGGCTCCCAGTTTGTGGAAGTTTCATGATTCCAAGAGAAGGCAGCATGGAAGACGAAATATTGCCATTGGTGTGGCAAGTAGGAAGCTGAAAGAGATCAAAGGAGGAGAGGTGTCACCTTGAAGGCCAAGTCTCCAGTGACCAGCCTCCTCCAGCAAGGCTTTCCCTCCCAAACCACCTTGAGCTCTAAACTCCTCAGTGGACTCATCCATTGATAAGAATTATACCCCGTGATCCAATCACTCCCCACCCCAAAGCCCTACGCAAGAGCTGACAAGGTTTTAAGGGGACATTTAGATACAAACCATAACACTATTACTCATTTTACTTGCAGATAATGTGAATGCCATTCCATTTAAAAATTTTGGTTTCGTTATAGATTTCAGAGGCTAGATTGCAGATTACTGTATTAAAGATCACAATTCCTTTAACTTATTCTCTGAGGGACATCAAGTAGTTTATAATCATGGAATTATAAGCAACACAGCAATGAACAAGTTCAAAGACGTCTTTGTGCATGTGTCATCTCAAAAGGTGGCTTTCCAGAAATTGCATTCATAGATTCAAGGGCATACACATTTAAAATTCTTAACATATATTTTCATAATCAGAGAAACTTTTCTAGTAATATACTGCAGAATTGATCCCTGAAATTATATCCTTTCATACCATTATTTAAAGAATCATATAAGTGCATGCTTATAAAATTTTGCAAAAAGAACTCCATTTTTCTAACCCTACAAAATACTGGGAGATATAATTCTTTTGCTTCTTTTACATTTTAATTTTTATTAGTACAAAACGGCAATAACTAATGATTCTACTTATTGTGGAGGGTTCATACACATACATACCACGTCTTATTATTTCTTTTCACTTCCCTGCATTTCTTTCTTTCTTTTTTTTTTTTTTGTCTTTTTGAGACAGGGTCTTGCTATGCAGTTGACACTGGCCTTGAGCTCACTTTTGTAGCTCAGGCTGGTCTCGAACTCGCACCGATCCTCCTGCCTCAGCCTCCCGAGTGCTAGGATTACAGGCGTGCGCCAACACGCCTGGCTATCCCTGCATTTCTTGATCCCCTTTACATTTGCAAATGATCTATCCATGTTTCCTGTTGTCTATTTTTGAGTTTGTACTTCTTTCATGCTTTCAGTTTCTTATATAAAAGAAATGATATATTTGAGCTTCTGCGTCTGTTTTAATTTCACTTAACATCATGGGTTCAAAATGCTTGCATTTTCCTGTAAAATGTTGAAGTTCATCCTTTGTAGCCTAGTACTACTCCATTGTGTATAGATACTGGATTTTTTATTTATTCACTTATCACTGAGAACATGAGCCACTTCTAAGATTTAGCTACCATGCGTTGTGCTGCTATAAGCATGGGTATGTATGTAGCACTGTAATATTTTTTTTGTGTGGAACCAGGGATTGAACTCACGACCTTGCACTTGCCAGGCAGGCACTTGTGCCCCTGAGCTATCTCCACGGTCCTAGTACTATAATATGATGACTTTACTGTCCTTGGAAAGATATCTAGCAAAAAAAGAGTTGAATCAAATTAATTTTAGAGGTTTAGATTTTTAAGGAAACTTCATACTCATTTCATTGGTAGTTGCACTAGCTTACCTTATCACTAACAACATAGAAGCACTGCTTTTCCCTCAAAAACTCACAAGAATTTGATATTATTTAATATCTTCACGGTAGACATTCTTTCTTGAGTAAAATGGACTCTCAGTGTGATGTCTTGTATCTAGATGTCTTTTCAATGCCTTTTGTGGTCACAGATGGGGCTTTCCAGAGGTGGCTGGATCTAGTGTGTGTGATGCTGGGATTAAGGGTGTCATACTAGGAATAAGGGCATATGGTTACTAAATTAGCTCACTGCTTGGTTCAGCATATATCTGGGTGTATATAATGGAGAGGCTTACCTTGAGTGCAGGTAGCACTACCCCAGAGGTTTGTAACCTGGATGGAATACAAAGAGACAGAAGGAAGGCAGACTTGCTGCTCTTTCACTGATCCCTGCCTGCCCTGCTATGAACTGTTCCTCTTCTGCAGGGCCAATTTACCATGCCACCCTGCCTTGGAGAGAGCCAACTATAGACTGTAACCTTTACAAATTGTGAGCTAAATAAATCTTTCCTTCTTTACATTTGGCTGTTGAGTATTTTGTCTCATCCATGAGAAAAGTAACTAAGGCATTTAGCACTGCTTCAATCTGTAATGCTCTAAACGCCACAGATGTTGAACATTTCATTTACTTGGTAGTTACATGTACTTCTTAGAAATGACTATTTATTTCAGTTACCCATGTTTTGATTGGGTCATTTATTCTGGCAGGCCGTTTTTGAGTTCTTTATATACAAGTAGCAGGCAAAATGATTTTCCCTTCTGTAGGTTATGTGTTCATTATATTGGTGGTTTCCTTTGGTGTGCAAAAGGATCTCATTTGTTAATTCTTGATGTTCTTCTTTTCTCTTGTTCTTGCTGTTATTTCTTGTGCAGTTTGGGTTCTGTTCAGAAGGTCTTTGCCTATGTATGTCTATGTATTCTAAAGTTTTGGCTTTTTTGAGTTTTAATTTTCCAGAAGATTAAATATTTCTGTTTTAATATTAAAATCTTTGACTTATGTTTATTTTGTTTTAGAACATTTTGAGATACACGTCTGGATTCATTATTCTGCGTATGTTTAGCCAACTTTCCCAACAACATTTATTGGAGAGGCCATCTTTCCTCTAGCATATGTTTTTGGCCTCTTTGTTAAATATCAGGTTGCTGAATATACCTGGAATTTTATATGAGTCATTTAATTTGTTACAAAGATCCACACGTCTGGTTTTGTACTAGTAGTATGCTGCGTTTAAAAAAAAATTGACAGTGCTTTACCGTGTAGTCCAGGCTGGCCTCAAACTCATGGTTATGTTCCTGCTTCAGCCTCCCAAGTGCTGGGATTATAGGTATGCACCATGAAGTATGCCGTACTGTTTTTATCATGGTAAGTTTGAATTTCAAGTTGAAATCTTAGAGTGTGGTGCCTCTTCCTTTGCCCATGTTTGATAGGATTGCTTTTGCTCTTCTGGGTCTCTTTTCATTTCATATTAATTTTAGGATCATTTTCTCTAGTTTTTAAAATAAATTTAGTACAGGGTCTACAGGGTCTCACTACACAGATTGGACTCGTAGTGATCCTCCTGTTTTCAGCCTCCCAATAGCCTGGATTACTGGTGCATGCCGCCATACCCAGTCTCAGTTTCTCTCTCAGTGTGCCCCAGCAGCAGGGCTGGCACAGCTTGTGGTGCCCAGAGATAGAACCCTGGTCCCTGGGCCTGATATTTTCTCTACTTCTCTGAGGAATGTTATTGATATTTTGATTGAGCTAGCATCAAATCTATATTAGTGTTGGAAGTATGACCATTTTGACTGTATTGGTTCTTCCTATCTAAGGACAAGGAATACATTGGCATTTTCTGATGTCCTCTTTCATTTCCTTTGTTAAAGTACTGTTGTCTATCATAGAGGTCTTCCACTTTCTTAATTATATTAATGCCTAAGCATCTAAGTCATTTCAAAAAAATTGAATGATATTGTTTTTCTAATTTCCCAGTGGGTTCATTATTCATGTATAGCAACTGCATGGATTTATTTATTTACTTATTTTTGCAGTACTGGGGATTGAACTCAGTACCCTGTACTTGCCAGTCAAGCACTTATTCAACTGAGCTATCTCCCTGGCCCAACAGTATGGATTTTTGTATATAGGGTTTTATTTTATTTTTTTATTTGTTTGTTTATTTATTTATTTTTATAGCCGGCTCAGCCTGCCCTGAGGGCAGGGCTGGCGCAGCATGTGGTTCCGGGGTTGAAACTTGGTCCCCGCAGCCGCCTAAGCTTTCCTAAGCAGGCGCTTTAGACCACTAAGCCATCCTGCCGGGCCATATAGGTTTTTTGAATATGCCAAGGATATTCAGTTTCACTACAAAACAGTCAGAATGAAGAGACCGCAAAGGTAATATAACTCTGCAAATACCTCACTGGTTGAAGTCCTTGGAAGAACAGGAACACTCTAGAATCTCTTCCATTTGAAGTGATGGGAACGTGGAGTTAGCTGATACCAAAATCTGCTCTCTGATGCCCTCTCTGGAAATATGAGCAGCAAGAGACACCTGTGTACAAATGTGCTTTGTGATCTGTAAGTGCTGTCCCTGGTAAACTCCGGTAGCAGCCTCCCTGTTGCAGGGCGCTCCTCTAAACAGCTGAGTGTCACCTCCAGTGCCTGGGTGAGGGCGGAGTCAGAAAGCTCGGGCTTGCTTTGTGAAGAATCTGTAGTAGCAGCACAGGCCTCTGCATGGAGGAGCCCAGGGCCTTGTGCATGCTAGACGCACGCTGCAGCTGCGTGCCACCCCTAATGGCTGTAACTTTGTCTTTTACAATACAACCCGTTTTTGGACGCTGAAAGCATCTTGCCCTTTCACATGATAAATAGGTGATCCCAGAAGGACTTTTCATGCACTCTACGCCTGGTTGTTGGTGGGATGAGTGGCCTGAAGCCATATCACTACAGTTGGTCTTGGTTGCTTCTCTCTCGGGAAGACACCCACTGGCTGAGAATCATCTCCTGCAATCCAGCAAAGCAAAGGTGACTGCATGCCTAACACAGAA
This sequence comes from Myocastor coypus, assembly GCA_004027025.1. Taxonomy (NCBI): domain Eukaryota; kingdom Metazoa; phylum Chordata; class Mammalia; order Rodentia; family Myocastoridae; genus Myocastor; species Myocastor coypus. The sequence goes on along the minus strand of PVJA010055269.1, from coordinate 1,407 downwards.
GTGAAGGAATGTGCTAAACACTGGCAGTACAGCCTGCTTCACAGCAGCTGCAGGGGCAATGAGCTGGCACCCTTGCCATTTCTTGGATCCTCCAAGAAGACAGAATTCAACATCAGGGCTATACAGCTATTTGTTTTATATATTTAAGCCTTTTACAGCTCAGCATACTAATCCAGCTTTATGTTTTATTTCTTGTGGTTAAACATTTCTGCTGGGTGGTTAAGGGCAAGTTAAAGTAAGACCTGTATAACAGAACATGGAACTTTTTCATCTCCCAAGATCAGTCAAATCCCCTCAGGATTTACTTTGAAACCATGTACAGTGATTGTAGAACTGTTGTCAGTGTTGGCCGTCTGGATGAGTCATGGCCATTGCTTGACCAGTTTGCTCTCTGTGAAAGCTTGAGACAATGTTTTCGCTCTAAGTGACTCCCTTTGGCATACTACGTATCTTTAGTCCCTTTCCTCTGTGGCCCCATAGTCTACTTGACCAGAAATTTGGGACACCTCTTGAGTTATAGGATGTTATAGCACAGGTTCTCTTATGTCCTGAGTCCTCACTGATCTTGAAGGGCTAGGGCCAAAATATTGGCTATCCTTGTAGCCCTTCTTTTTCTCCAGTTTTTGGTTTGTACACTTATATTTTTAGCCCTCCAGAAGAAAAGCTTAGTGATACTATTACTCTATAACATAGGAACTTGAGCTTAACATCACTATGTTTCTGAGTATCAAACATCTTAGACTTAACTTGGAATTCGTATTTTCTATCAATTATTGATGTCCTAATAAATCTCTATACAATGTGATAAAAGTAGTTATACATTTTTACACAGGAACTTAGAAATCTAAGCATATACAAAATGGTAGCGTGTCAATCCTTCCATATTTTTCCTAGTTTCGTACCCTCGTTTAATACTATTTTTGTTTTCTTGTAAACCAACCATTTACTTAAGAGGGAGTATAGCAGTAACTAAAATGTGTGAGTGCAGAGCTATATATTTCCCTCCAAGTACTGCTTTCATTACATCCCATAAATTCCAGTAGGTTGTGTTTGAATTTTCATTATACTGTAGATATTGTTTAATTTCGTCTGTAATCCAGTGGTTTCTCAGAAGGGTATTTAATTTCCACGTATTACTGGGGTTCTTGTGGTTTCTTTTTCATTTATTTCAAGTTTCATTGCTCTGTGGTCACATAATATGCATGGAATAATTTCTGTTTTCTTGCATATACTTATACCTATGGACTAACATGTGGTCTATTTTAGAAAATGTCCATGTGCAGCTGAAAAAATGCCTATTCACAAGTGGTTGGGTGGAACACTCTGTATATGCCCACCAAGTCCAGTTGTTCCAAGTTCTGTTTCTTGTTTTTTTTTTTTTTTTTTTTTTTTTTTTTTTTTTTTTTT
>PVJA010055268.1:0-11238 GCA_004027025.1 Myocastor coypus | reverse complement strand
TGGAGACTCCAAGGTGGTTCTTCTACAGAGGTTCCTGACTCTTGTGTTGGGGCTCTGGCTGCTAGCTTTTGTGAATCCTGGCAGATGTGGTCTGTAGGTGGAGGTGGAGCTTTGGGATTGAGTAGTCCTGGTAGGCTCGTGGACCAGATCAGTTACCAAATGGGCTATTTGATGGGTTCAGTGCTGGAGCTTGGGCTGGAGGGGTTCAAAAAAAAAAGGGGGGGGGGAAGGGAAGGCAAGCGAAGGATCCTGACCCAGCCGGTACGCGGGCTCAGCTCCCAGTAGTGGGGTTTGGGCTGGGCTGGAACAGGAAGTTAGTCGCGGGAACGCAGAGGCGGGGCAGAGGGGCGCAGGGCTCAGTGGTGATATTTTTAAGAACCGGATTGTAGAGTTGCTCTGCTGTGCTGAGAGGCTTCCGAGGACAAGAGGCCGGCGCGCCCTGAGCTGGCACCGGCCACTCCCCAGAGTGACCCAAGGCCTGTGGGCCCGGCTGGTCCTTGGCTTGGCAGTGGCTTTGTGGCCAGCCTGCATCTGTGGAGGCTGAGGAAGCCCTGCTGTGTGGCAGCTCCAGCTGGACTCATGGCCAGAGCCCACAGGAAGAACATGAACAGCAGGCCGGTGGTAGCAGCTCCCAGGAGCTCTGTGGGCCCGGCCAGCTCTGCAGCCACTGGCCCCGTGTGGCAGACCATGCTGTGCAAGGCCTGTGGGCTCGGCTCATCCTATGCGAGGGAGGCTGGCTTCTTAGGCCAGCACTCAGAGATGCGGTCTCCAGAGGCAGAAATGCCACAGCACTCAAACCTGCAACCCAGGAATGTGAACAAAGGGCAGTGGAACAATGGGATGGCACCTGAGGGCAGCTGCCACACACACACACACACACACACTCTCTCTCTCTCTCTCTCTCTCTCTCTCTCTCTCTCTCCCTCCTCTCACTGCAAGGGGCAACTCAGCAGCACCACCTGCTGGAATGTTTGTAGGGCGGCTCTCTGCCCCTCTTTGAGGAGACAGTGTGAACGCAGCATGGTGGTGATATCTCTGAGCTCACAGCCTGCACAAAGGGCGCACTCTGGAGTTCTTCACTCCTGTGGTCACTCCGGTGCCATCGTGACCCAGCAGGGCTGGTCGAGAGGTGAAAGTTTCCCCAGTCTCCTGGGCCCTGACGACCAGGTTTTCTGGGACTGGTCAGAAACCCCTGGAGAGGAATAGAGTATTTTCAGTGGTGCAAGCCCAGGGAGGGGGCTGGCCTCATGGGCCCCTGGGCGGTGGCTGGAGAGCCCCCGCATGTCCTCATGTTGGATGTGTCCTTGTTCACCAGCCCTGGGCCACTCGGGGCCTGTGCTAACTGGGGTTCCTGGTGGGGCTTCAGGCCGTGGGGATCCTGACCACCAGCCATGCCTATGCTTCTGCTACTGACCCCAGCAGCAAACCCTGGACTCCGAGGCTCATGGTCAGGGTGGGAGAAGTAGGTGCTCCCACACCCCAAGGAGGAAGAGCCTGGCCCTCCTGCACTCTGCCCCTCGGCCCTCCCCATGCCCACCTGTCATAGAAGAGCCTCAAGGGTACCGACTTGGCCGAGTCTCCTGAGGATAGAACTTGTCTGCTTTGCTCCAAGGGCTTCTGGCAATTTAATAAACTGAGAGTCATAAATAGTGTTTATGGACCATAAAGATGATCACAGTTTAAGTAACTCAAAGAACCTGCTACCTGAAATGCAGAGTATTAAACCTGTCAGGAACAGTTTATCACAGCGGCTTCCTCCCGGGTGCTGGACAGGGCCTGGGGGTGGGGCCTGCACTGTGGTCTTGGAATCTGATCCCAGCGCAAATCCCATCCCCAAGCCTAGGCCGGCGGTGGTGGGGGTGGATGGGGGCGCAGAAGGAGCCTGGGCTGGTCCTGTCTAGACTGTGAGGGGAAATCTCTCATTTCTTCATCTAGAAAGCATAAAAAGAGGCAGACTGTGGCATTACGCTATTTGTATTTTTTTTAAGGAAAATTTTACACATGCTTGCCCATATTTTCCTCAACACAATTTATTCTCTGGAGAAAAATAAAAGGTACAAAAAGTAGGCACACCAGCACCCTGCCTGGCCCCTGGAAGGAGTCCTGAGAGGCCGAGGCCCAGGTGGGGCAGGAGTTTTGGCCCGTGAAGTGGAGCAAGCCAAGCTGGTGTGGGTCAACTGCAACACCAACTTGTCCTACTGCCAGGAGAGATGTCTGGAGCCTTTCTTTCTTTCTTTCTTTCTTTCATCTATCTTTCTTTCGCTTCCTTCTCAGTTCTGGGCATTGAACTCAGGTCCTAGCGCCTGCTGGGCAGGTGAACTACCATTGAGCTGCGCCTCAGCCCTCACTTGGTGCCATCACTAGAAGGCAGCGAACACGCTCCCCGCTGCTGCTTGGCCCACCCAGCGGGACCCCTGGTCTGACCCACACTTGGCCTTGGCTGTTCCATCCTGCCAGGTCCTGGGCTAACTCCTGCGGCCTGTTTCTCTGCCCATCGTGGTACAGGGGAAAGAAACTCGCAACCTGAGAGTTATCTGGGGTGAGTTCTTGTTCTCTAAAATTGAAGAAAGAATTTTAGAAATGGAGGTTAAGAGCAGAGTGTATTTACTGGGGGAAAAGAAAGCTTCTGTCCAAGAGAGGGTCAGAAGTGACAGGTTTGTTCAGGCACCCGATGCAGCAGAGAAACAGGCAGAAGGAAAAAGGAAAACAGCTTTATTATCTTGGAGGACACAGAGAGCGTTTGGGGAAGCTGAGGAATTCTCTGGATTGGAACGAGGGGAGGCTGAGGCTTTTATGGTCTTTTGCCGGGGGTGGAGTCTGAAGGGGATGTTTAGATAGACCTGAGGCACCCAACCCGGGGTCTTCCCTGAGGTGGTGGGACAGGTGAAAGGAAATTGTACCCTGGGCCGACTTGGAGAAGTGGGGAGGGGTCCTGGGAAGATGGGCTTTTGTTTTAAGGGCACTGGCCGGATTAGATGGCCACCATGATGTTTTCAGCAATCTGTGCTAGAGCCAGAACCAATCAGAAGGAGACCCAAGTGGGTTGTCCACGAGCCCGCTTTCTCTAGGGATTTTTATAGAGCAAAACCACAAGGTAGGGTGGGGCGTGGTGGCGCATGCCTGTAGTCCTAGCTCTAGGGAATCTGAGGCAGGAGGATTGTAGCAAGTTTGAGACCAGCCTGGGCTACAAAGTGAGCTCAAGGCCACCCTGAACTGCATAGTCAAACCCTGTCTGAAAAACACAAACAAATAAACCACGAGGTAAGGTGGGTCCAAGATGGGAAATATGGGAATTCACTCATAAGGTGGTCATAAGATGGGACAAAACCAGGTCAACTGGTAAGAGTATGAGCATAATCACTCAGGTAAAATTGGTTAAATTGGGATCCAGCGAGGAAGCAGGCAGCAACACAGAACAGGGGCTTTTCCTGGAAGGGGCTGAGCTGGTGGCTCTTCCTGGCTCCCTCAAGGTGACTGATACCTCCTTAAGATATCAACCCCCAGTGTCTGTCCCCAGGGAGATGTGCTTCGTCTTCCATCTGAGGCCCGGCCTGTAGCGGGAGGGTCCGTCTCTCCACAGTTGTGAGGCGCCTCGCCTTCCCTGCTGGCTCCTCAGGGCCCAGCCCTGTCTGGCTGCCTATAATATTTTTATCTAACTCTGCTGCCTACAACATCCAGACTTTGTGTCTTCAGAGAGGAGACACGAGTCTCTTCCTGCCCCACAGAGCTCCAAGCCCCCCACCTATGGGTGTCAGCCATGCAGTGCCTGCTCAGTTCACACACAAGTGTCTTGGGATCCCCTGGAGAGCACCAGAGGATGAAAGGCCCGGGAGAAGGAGGAGTCCAGGGCCCCAACCAGGCCCAGAAGGCCGGGGCTCCATTTCTTTCCAGGATCTGCTCCAGGGGACTAGGGAATGGAGGAGCGGGGGTGTCAGGGCCCAGGAGGGTACAGTTTGGTAGGGGTTCAGGGGATGGAGATACCAGGGGTCCCAGGAGACGCACACCTCAATGCCAGAGAAGCCTCTCACAGCAAATTTGTTGTGGTGGGGTGGGTCGTGTGCATGGCTCCTGGTCAGGAACATGAAGCTGCCAGAATTCTAAACCCTCAGCTTCAATAATGAATTAAAGACGCAGAGTGTAAAATAAGCAAAGAGGGTTTATTTGGAGAAGAATGAAAAGTGAAGATGGCTATTCTGGGGGAGCAGGGGCATCAGACGTGGACGCCCCTGGGATTCTGTGCGTGGCTCCTCTCTACCCAAGACAGCCAATTCCTCCCAATCCCCCAAGCACCAGGAGTTGTCCCCAGTTGACCGGCTCCTTGAAGCCAGCCTGAGCACCTCTGTCTGCATTCCTCCTGGCCCGTGGGTTTCCCCCTTTTGTCCTGGTAGGTGGGGGAGGGGCTCATTGAAAGGCAGCTCAGAGTCAGAAATTAAGTAAGGGAGACGTGTGTGTCTGCAGGACTAGCGACGCTGGAGTGAGGCTGTACGTGTAAGCACGCGTGTGTAGGTGTGTGCGCCTTTCAAATATTAAGCAAGTGCCCGGAAGCACTGCACCTCCTTTGCGGAGCATCAGAGATGGGGGAGGGGCTGGCTTCCCGGCCCTGGTGTGTCCCTGAATGCATCCCTTTGCCTGAGCACTCTCCTTGTTACATGTTAAATTCTTAGGTTCGTTGTGCTACCTGGCATCTTCCCCAGTCTGGCTTTTCTGTCTTTACCTTTCTGTCTTCCTACTTTCTGGAGTCTAATTGCAGAGGCCAAAGTTGCCTTTAGTAAGATTTCCTCTTAATTTCTTCAATAAAGCCTAGTGAGATTCTATTTGATCCTTTTTCCTGATAACAGCGGAATGTTTGACCCTCAAGTTTATGTCAAGACTCCCAAGGTGAGGGTTAGAAGAAGGTGGGTCTTTGGGGGCAATCGGGTCAGGAGGGGGGGACAGCACTTTCACAACCTGATGAAGGGGAAGGGTGCTCTTACCAAAGAGGCTAGAGGAGGCCAGGCGTAGTGGTGCACACCTGCAATCCCAGCACTTGGGAGGCAGAGGCAGGAGGATAGCCAAGAGTTCAAAGCCAGCCTGGACTGCACAGTAAGTGCAAGCCCAGCCTGAACTATGCGGCGAGAGCCTGTCTCAAGCATGGGCTGGGGACCGAGCTCAGTGGCACAGCACCTGCCTGGCAAGGCCCTGCATTTGACTCCTGGTACGAAAAGCCCCACAACCGACCTGGAGAGGCACAGAGGTACAGGTTCTGAATCCAGGACATGGAGGCAGCCACAGCGGTGCAGCGAAAGACGCAAGAGGACCCACAGAGCTGCTTCCGTCTCTAAAGTTCAGGCCTTCATGCTATGCCTTAAACATACCTCATATACATAGCATGTCTGTTTTCCAAATAAATAAATACAAAAAAAAAAAAACCCCTCCCACCAGTTCATTTGAAATGAACATATCAAAACAAAGTGGGTCTACTTGGGCAAAAAAAAAAAAAAATTTAATGAAAAAAAAAGAAAATTTTGACACAACTGTGTTGCTAGCCTGCGGTGGAGTTCCTGCGTGTTTACTGGACCACGGATTACAAAGAGGAAGTTGAGGAGATCTCTTCCCTAAGTATGTGAGAAGCACCCACGTCCACTGAAAGCTAAGTCTGCATCTGAGGACAGGACCATCACCAATATCAGTTTGTTCCTTCCTTAGAGGCCTCCTTAAGTACCACAGTCCTTGGGCCTTTCCAGAGTTAAAGAGCCACAGAGCCTGAACTAAGAGACTCGACCCACCTTCCTTGCCTTTTACAGAAAAGATCTAGCTGAAGAACAGTATTGCAGATTCAGACTGCTATTCAGTACCCATCTTTACAATGTACTCCTTCACTGCCAAGTCGTTCCCAGCTTTTAAGGACACAGCCTAATGGTATGGCGCTTGGAATTTATAGGGTATTTCTCATGGTGCATTGTGTGGCCCATGGAGACAAAAGGCTAGGTCGGGAGTCCTTCACATGGTGTCCCATGCAGAAAGATGAGACCTGCTGAGCCCCCAAGATGTCCCCTGTGAAGCTCAAGCCAGCTACCTCCTGCCAAAGTGGCACTGGGGCCTTCTTATTCATTTCTTCCTTAGAACTCTCCATACCCCATGGTCCACTGGCTCCTTAGAAAGAAGGATAGAGCCCCCTCCCATGGGCTCCAGCCAGCTATCCAGCAGGCTGGAGGCCCCCCAGGCCCTCACTGGACACCAAGAAAAGATCAGGATAGAGCACCCCAGGGAGCTTAGGGGTGGAGCACCCAAAGGGAGAAATACTTCTTAGCTACCTGAGAAATGACACCCCTTCTCAGGCCCCCATATTTCTAAATTATCTGAATTTCTCTTTGAAGAAACAAGGAGGGTATCCAAGCTGATTGAGAAGTGGGAGGGAAACCCATTTGTTTTTTAAAAGCAGAGTTCTAGCTTCTTTTCTGCTGTCGATGAGATCAGTTGAAAAAACGAAAAGGTGAAACATGATGGAACCATGTGACCAACCTATGTGACTGACCCATGTGACCAAGCCATGTGACCAACCCAAATGCTTGACAGGCTCAGCAGATCCATATTACTGACTCACACCAGGAACCCAGATCACTGCCGTACATGGTGGAACACTGGGCTCAGATGAACAAGGCCCTTAGTGACTAAGGACCCCCAGAGATAAAGGCCATCTACAGAAAAAGTGCAAGTGAGGCCTTGCACACAGGCAGGCTCCCGAAGAGTGAGAAAGGGGCTGGGCAATAGCTCAGGGGAGTAAGTGCATGGTGTACCGTGGGAAACAATAACGTGAGAGGACCCACATGAAGCTCTAGGTCCTACGCATGCAACCTGGTGATCCATCCCATGACTAGGTTAGTCACAGGCTCTCTGCAGCCTCTAACTCGTACCTGCCATGAGTCACTGAAGATGAGAAAGAGAAGAAAGGAAGCGGGAGGTAAATTTGAGGTGGACCCGGGATCTGGGGGGTCCTCTCGCTGGCTGAGAAAAGCACAGAGTCCCTGTGCTTCTGTTCCTCCGCCCCACGTGGTGGGTGACCCTGGGAAGCTGTTCTTGGAGCCTGAGAGACCTCCCCGGGCCCCAGCTTCCATTAATTTTCCCACCCTCTTGTTCTCTGCTTCTCCCTGACAAGCAGCCCCAGAGACCTCCGGCCTGGCTCTCGCCCAAAGAGGTTACCATGCTTGGGGTTCTGAGGGCTCCCTCTAGAGGTGTTTGCTAGGTTCTTTTTGTCCTGAACGAAGAATCGGACCAGACAAGCAAAATGTGTAGGTAGGTTTTGCATTTATTAAGGCTAAAAAAAAAAAATGAATAGACATGCTCTGCAGAGTAAGTGTGGGACAATTACAAGCAGGGAGGAAGCACACTCTGCAGGGTGACAGTGGCCTCAGCCCAGGAGAGGACACGGTGGCTCAGAGCTTAATGGTAGTCACCTTTTGTGTCCCTCAGTCCCCGGGCTGACATCAGATCTAGGCCATCCTGTCAGAGACCCGCTTGGTTTCTTGTGAGAAGAGCTGAAGATCACACTTCCTGACTGGTTCCGGGTGGGGCCGTTGGGCACGTGTCTCATGGATCCCTGGGACTGACAGCTCACACTCACTGGTCCAGCTAACTGGCCACACCCTCATCTTCCTCAAGGGAAGGGAACCTTCTGCCGACTTTGCCAGATCCTAGGGGTGCTGGCTGCCGCCCATGGCAGCTTCTGGAGGCTTTCTCATGCTGCCGTCTCTCTGGGTCTCTCTTCTGGTCATATAAGGGCCCTTCGGATTCATTTCAGCCCACCTGAGTCATCCAGGGTGCTCTCCCCACTTCAAGGCCCGGGGGTGAGCAGCACTCATCCCATCTGCCCCCTAATCCCCTTCCCCATGGCCTTGTCAGGTGTGGGAGGCAGGGGAGGGACACCCCGGGCCTGCATTCCACTGACCACCGGCACCACTCTCCCAGTCATCTCAGCAGCTGTGCACGTTGGACACAGCTGGCATTCCCATTTTACAGAGGAGGCAAACAGGTCCAGCTCGCCTAAGGTCGATCACCTTGGAGGTGGCAAAGTCAAGATTTGAAGTCACTGGGCCAAATTCCACTCTGTGAGCCCTCTGGCTGGTTAAGGGGAGCTGACCCCCTTGTGACAGAAACCAGCCCTAGGCTTGAGGGGAGCCTGTGAGGAACTCTAGCTATGGGATAGGGCTCCAACATCAGAGCAGAAAAGGAATGCAAGGATCAGGGGGGCCACAGGGGGCGCTCTCCACTCCCCCTACTCTAGGCACGAATTTCTCTGCAGAATACTCATTCTTGGGGACAGGGAATCAGGCATCCTGAAGGGGTCTCTGAGCAGGAGCAGATGGCGTAGATGGCCTACTCCTAGCAACCTAGATCCCCACTGGACCCTGGGCCTGGGAGGCCAACACAAGGCCACCTGCACACAGGTGCACACACATGCACACTCACACCTGTGCACACACACTTGTACACCCAGAATGGCAGGTGGTTTACAGGAAAATCGGGGCTGCTGACACCAGGGGTCAGACAGCTGGGTGGGAGAAGGCCTAGCTGTCATAAGTGTCCTCAGGGCCACAATAAGAATTCACCCGCCACCAGACGCAGGGCCTGGTCCCACTTCCTGCAGAGTCACCTGTTTGCAGACGGCTCTGGGGACCTGGACAATAGGGGTTCCTACCCGGGCAGTGGGCAAGGGGCAGTCCTCTTCCAGCCTCTAGGCAGATGGTGGAGACATAGTTGTGGATAAATGTTTGGTGGCTGTGTGAGTCAGCAAACTGGGCAGAAACAGAGCACAGAGAAAGTGTGACGGAAACGGGCCTGCGTCATACCAGTGTTGCAAGCTGCTTTAGCGGGGACTACAAGGGCAGGGTTTGTTGGCCATGGAAGTGGAGGAACCGTGGTGATCGACGGGGTTTCTCTGTTACGTTCTGAGCCACTGGTACCCAGTACCCGATGCCCACAACTCTGAGAGCCATGGTTTCCCTCAGCCCCCAGCTTGTGGAGGCTTTGGTCCACACCTGGCTTGCTCCAAGGCAGAGCCTGAGAGACCAACAGAGGGGGAGGAGGACAGACCTTTCCAGGCCGCACCCAATGGCCCACCTCCTCCCAGCTTCCGTCCGGGGTCACACTGAGTTACACATGCAGTACTGGACTCACTCTGCTGATGGCATCCACCCGTGATCCAATCACCTCCCCAAGCCCTGCCTAGCAGCCCATGAGGCTTGGGGGACTCAGGGACTTGAGAGAGGAGAGCAATACCCTGATTCAAGGTGGGCGGTACCGGGAAAGACAGAGGGGAGGGAAGGGGAACAGGAGCAAGGGCCGGTCTGCTGAGGCCGGAGCACCTAGCCGACGTGCAGAGCCACACACTGAGAGGGCCCAGGTTTCCAGACCTCCTGCAATTCCCGCTTGGGAGACTGAGGCAGGAGGAGCGCCATGAGTCCAAGGCCAGGCTTAACTATATAATAAGGCTCTTATCTCAAACGACAGCAACACCCCCCAAAAGCCAGTGTTGGGTGATCATGTTTCTGTGGCCACCACCTTTCCAAGAGGACCCTTGGTGCTATAGGAGGGTCACCCCAGCTCACTGGGGCAGGATGGTCCAAGAGCCGATCTGTAGAATTCCACATAGCCATGCATGAGTGACAACATCCAGGGAACAAGTCCTCAGCAGGGAGGACAAAGCACGTGGTCTCTGTTCTGGGCGGCTCTCTGGCTGGCCTGCATGCCCAGTGGGTGACCCTGTGAGGTTAATACCGGAGTTGCTGAATGACACACACTGTGCTTCTTCCAGCAGCCAGTGGCGTAGGGACTGTACCATGTGCATGCTACAGACAAGGAAACTGAGGCTCAGGGACTTCTTTATCTGGCTTGGTGCCCACAGCTGGGGTGTGATGGAGCCTGAACTCAAGGCCCCTGTACCCAGCTGTGCAGCCGCCAGGGGCTCTCTGCGCATTGCACCCTATGGTCCCGTGGTGCTTGTGGTCTCTGAGTGCACTTGTAGAAGCCACCCTGCTCCCCTCTGCATTCCCCAACAGGACACCGCTCACATTTCCAGGCAACCAGCAAAGGAGTGACTGCAGGAGCAACCGAACTGGGGGCCTGGGGCATGAGCTCGGGGCGCTTCCAGTCGCCCTGGAGATGCTGTGAGTACAGCCGGTACAGGGAGGGGAGGGACCCTTCCTCTCACACGTGCGCATGTGCTGCTCTATTTTTAAGACTCCTTCTTGGAAGCAGTAGGTCCTAGAATGTGTGCGCTTTCCATGCTGCGGGAGGGAAGATGTACAGCTCAAAGCTACGGATTATGCAGATCCCATATTGTGCGTCTCTCGCACACTTACCCGCCCCACCTGGCCGCGGCCTCATAGGATGATAATGCTTGATGGTAATAACGTGTGTCGTCCTAAGCCACTAAGTTGTCAGGTGTTTGTGATGCAGGAATAGGTACCTGCCAAAAGCTCTACTGTGAACTTAATTTTTTAAGAGTAGTAAAAAGCCTTCCTGGGCACATGCAGGGACTGAAGAGCCCTCACGTGGGAGCTTCCTCGACACAGAGACAGGTGGACGCACGCTGACCTTGGGCAGCCCCAGGGACATGGGAGAAGTCAGCCCACAAAGCAAGCAAGGCCCCAGCCCATGAGCACCACCAGAGGGACACACGCTTGGTGGTTCTGGGGACAAGACTTACCCAGGGCAGAGATGGTGACATGCACAGGAGCTGGGGGGTGGGGTGGCCTTGCCGTATCACACAGGGAACTGCAAAAAGTCAAACGATCCCCACGCACAAATAGATTCGAGAGACCCAGACCCCATTGGTGGGTCCTGAACCTCACAGAACACAGGGGCAAGCCAGTGTAGCATGCGACATGTCGGGGTCCAGGGCGGGGGGGGGGGGGTCTCCGCTTTCCAGCAAACCTGGCAACACACAGTGAAGCATTCACTCCCCAGAGCTCTGCTCCCCCAGGGTCATACGCAGGCTTCAGCATATCAGTGTGGGGGCCAGGCCAGCCCAAACCAAAGGGCGCCGGGGCAGCAGCAGGCACAACTGGACCCTCACCTGGCCCTTCGTGAGCACCCCGCCTACACTTTCTGAATCGTGCAGGTCATGGTGGAGCAGCTCCTGGTGGAGCAGAAGCAGGCTGCTGGTAGAGTGCCTGCTGGAGTGGGCAAGGCCAGGGTGTGACCCCAGTGCAAGGGGAGAAAGCTAGTGAGCAAGCAAGAGGGGGGAGGGAAAGGAGGGGG
>PVJA010055267.1:0-11240 GCA_004027025.1 Myocastor coypus | reverse complement strand
TCCTGAAAAGTTTTACGTAATTTACTCTTGGAATTCTATTTAAAGGAACCTCGCTGTGATTCTGTTCCGAAGTACAGAAGACTTAGAAACATATGCCTGCTTTCTCCATATGGTAACTTGCTGACAGCAGGTCATGTTGGTTTTCTGAGTTTTTAAGGGTACAGTTAAAAAAAAAAAAAAAAAAAAAACTAGGAAGATAAAGATAAGAAAGGAATTTCTATAGCTAGGAATAAGGCATTATAAATATTCAGAACAAGCATCCAAAAATGCTCATTAAAATTATTTTTCTTGAGCCGGGCGTGGTGGCTCACGCCTGTAATCCCAGCACTCGGGAGGCTGAGGCAGGAGGATCGTTGTCAGTTCGAGACCAGCCTGGGCTACAAAAGTGAGCTCAAAGCCAGCTTGAACTGCACAGTGAGACCCTGTCTCAAAAAAAAAAAAATTATTTTTCTTTTCTTTTTTTTTTGTTTGCAAGACAAGGGTTCAAACTCACGACCTTGCACTTGCCAGGCAGGCACTTGTGCCACAGTGCTATCTCCCCAGCCCCTCTTTTGGTTTCTGAGAAGCAGCAGCAACATGAGATGAGAGCAAACCATCAAGGTCAGAAGTGAAGGGCAAACAAGAGCTCTGTAGGTGGGGTGGAGCCCCCTGCGCCTTGACTGCAAGGGCTTTGGCCAAATCGGACAAACTTCAGCTTTGATTCTGGGGGCCTCTCAGGACTAAGAGGGAAGACTTGCACAGCTGTGGACCTGGCCCTCCTGTTACCAGTACAGATCAACCTTGCAGGACAGGGATGGGGGGGGGGGAGGTGCAAGTGTGTTTTCACTGTCAGGCTCAGGAAATGACAAGAAAAGTTTCCTTTCTGGGAGCAGAGCAGGACAGGGAATGGCAGGAATTTGGCTCAGAAGTTGGTACTTCCACACCTTATAAACTTTAGTGGTCAAAACCGAAACATAACAAAAAGAAATTGTTAAATCCTCCCCTAGCTATGAGTTTAATTTGAGGTGATTTAGTTTAAAGGACCCCTGGCTATCTTGAACAGGCAAATGAAAGTTATCAAGAGTGATGTTCAGTCTACGTCTCCTTAACCCTCCTCCCATTCTTCTTTACTTATTAACTTCCCCTCTACAGTACAAAAGTAGCCTCTGGAAGAACAAAGGCCATGAGTGCACCCTATTGGTTTTTTTTGTTTATTTGGTTTTTTTGCTTTTTGAGACAGAGTCTCACTATGCAGTTCAGGCTGGCCTTGAGCTCACTTTTGTAGCCCAGGCTGGTCTTGAACTCACATCGATCCTCCTGCCTCAGCCTCCCAAGTGCTGGGATTACAGGTGTGCGCCACCACGCCCAGCTGCACCCTATTGTTAATCAACTGTGAACTTAGGCAATTTACTGAAACTCTTAGATTTATATATAAAATGAGAGTAACCATAGTATTACAGTATCCTCCTGCCTCAGCCTCCCGAGTGCTGGGATTACAGGCGTGAGCCACCACGCCCGGCTTCTAAGGTGGTTTTAAGAAACTAAAATAAAACATCTACTACAATGCTTATCTGGCAATGTCACTTCTTTTTAAATTTATCTGTCTCATCCTTCTCTCTCCAAAGAATGTTTATGAGCACTTAAAAAATGTCTGCAAGGTCCTTTGCTAGGTCTTAGCGATACAAAGCCAAATAAACCATGAGTCCATCTTCAAAGCAAATGAAAATACCATAATTATAACATGAAGGGTTGGTGATGCAATAAGGTGTGAGTTATGTGCTGAGCATTCCAGGGGTAGGAGTCACTAGCTTTGCCTGGAATGGAGTAAGGCAGGGGCAGTGGCTGGAGAAGCTGGCCCCGGGTGACAATAAGAAGGTCTAGAAGAATGAGCTGTAGAGCATAAGGGCAGAAGGGCTATTTCCACAAAGGGATGAGCCCAAGCAAGCTTGGAAGAAGATAACAGACTGGTTAATGGCAAGTCATTGTTGGGAGTTAGAGTCTTCAGAAAAGACATGGGATTGGAATAATGAGTTGTGGTCAAACCCCAAATGGCCACGTTGACCGTTGACCATGTAAAGGAATTTGGACCTTTTTCCCCAGGGTGTGTGTGTGTGTGTGTGTGTGTGTGTGTACTCTATTGTAATCAAGGTTTGGGATCATCAGAGCTATTTCTGTGTGTGGCTGAAGCCTGCAACTGATGATAGAGCAGGGGAGAGGGCTAAGGTAAAAGTCCTTGGGATGGATGAAGGGACAGAGACTCGGGAGGTATGAAAGAGAACTGAACAGACATGTGTGTGGGAGGGTGCTTATTTTAGTTTATGATACCTATGTGACATCCAGGGGAGATTTGTAGTAGGACATTAGAATTTGGCTCTTGTGCCGGGGCATGGTGGCGCACACCTGTAATCCCAGCACTTGGGAGGCTGAGGCAGGAGAATCAGTGTGAGTTTGAGACCAGCCTGGGTTACAAAAGTGAGCTCAAGGCCAGCCTGAACTGCACAGTGAGACCCTGTCTCAAAAAGACCAAAAAAAAAAAAAAAAAAAAAAAAAAAAAAAAAAAAAAAAAAAAAAAAAAAAAAAAAAAAAAAAAAAAAAAAGTATTTGGGTCCTGAAACTCAGGCTGCCAATGAAATGTAGACATGGAGGTGTGGAAGCCTGAAGTATACTATACGAGGGTAGTTGGCAGTGAGAGGAATGTTGGCATTACCCAGCCCATGTGGGTTTGCTGAATCACTTGAAAAGAATGAGCAGTATGTTCATCCAGAGCCTACTTCCTTGGCATGTGTTTTGGGCCAGGATTAAGAAGGTGTCTATTAACTATTTTCCTTTACCAAGATGGCTTTCATCTTTCCATAGAACAGGTACAGTACTGATAACTTGACTCATATTGTGGTTTAAATTTAAAATGTTGGGGCTGGGGAGATAGCCCAGTAGAATAAGTGCTTACCTGGCAAGCACAAGGTCCTGAGTTCAATCTTCAGTACCACACACACACACAAAGTAAAATAAAATAAAAATAAATAAATAAATTCAGCCAGGCATGGTGGCACATGCCTGTAATCCCAGCACTTGGGAGGCTGAGGCAGGAGGATCAATGTGAGTTCAAGACCAGCCTGGGCTACAAAAGTGAACTCAAGGCCAGCCTGAACTGCATAGTGAGACCCTTTCTCAAAAAGACAAAATAAGTAAATAAATAAATAAATAAATAAATAAATTTAAAATGCTGGACTGTACCAAAGTCATTCAGGAAAAGGGACTTTTAACAGAATACTCAGGCCAGGGAGATAGTACAGTGGCTTAAGCATCTGCCTGGCAAGTGCAAGGTCCTGAGTCCCATACCAAGTACTGGAAAATAAATAAATAAATAAATAAATAAATAAATAAATAAATACTCTGTAGAGTATTCTGACAGGCAAATCTTGTACCTCAATATTAATTTAGTAATATTTTATGTATATTATTATATTCAACATAATAGCAAGAGTTCTGAAGATGTTAATATACATACTGATCTCTGATGAAAATTTTGTAAATAACTTACTAAAAAATTTTATTTAGGCATAGGAGCAATGCTAGTAATCTCAGCACTAGAGATCCTGAGGCAGGAGGATTGCCATGAATTCAAGGCCAACTTGGGTCAGGTATATAGTGAGTTAAGGCCATTCTAGACTACACATTGAGACCCTATCTCAAAAACAAAGCAAAACGATTTCACCATAAATAAAATAATCACTGATGTTTAATTTTTCATCCAATATTGTGATCTTCAGTAATATACCTTGAAAGTTTCAGAGCTATTGAATGTAGAATTATAGAATTTTTAGTCCTGAAAGAGACCTTAGAGGTCACTTAACCCAATGTTTAAAACTATCTTATGGAACTGCAGAGACTAAAGGGACCGTACTCAGCCATGGTCATGTGCCCGTGACGAGTGAGCGTGATTCTTCTTCTTAGATCATTCTTTACCCTGTCTACCAGGCTTTCCTGCAATGAGGTCCATCTTGCTACAGTTCCAGGATAAAGATGAGCTAAGATTCAGCCATCTGAAGGAAAGCTTTTCCTTCACTGTGGACTTTAACGCATTTCTCTGACACTTGATGCTAGAGAAGAGTAAAAGGCCAGGTGTGATTAGTAGCCTTGCTTTGCCTCCTCTGACCCAGACTTTTCGGCAGAGTGCATCATGGGAGTCCTAGCAGCACAGACCCGGGCTAGGACAACGCTGGGAGCCTGATCTCAGGTAGAGTTGCTGCCTTTAGCAATTAAAATAGAGACTCAGTATGAATTTCAGACAAATTATTCTTTTAGCCTAATTACATCCCATGTAGTATATAGGACAGGTTTATGCTAAAAAAAAAAAAAAAAAAAATATTTGTTGTTTAACACAATTTGCATTTAACCAGGATTCCTACATTTTACCTGGAATTAAAAAACAGATTTCACAAAAATGAGCTCAAGGCCAGCCTGAACTGCATAGCGAGACCCTGTCTCAAAAAGGCAAAAAAAAAAAAAAATTAAAAACAGATTTCTTAGCATTTATAGAGCTGTGAGGCAGCCTGAGTCAGTCCTGCTAGAGGCAGCTAATGCTTTGAAAAATTACAAATTTCAAATTATCCTGGTGTTTAATGCTATTTGCTCAAAACCAGAGGTTTCATGCCACGCTACTCCCCCTGGCGCTTTTCCCCAAAGGACAGTAAAATCTGAGTGATCTTTCTAAAAGCCAGCAACCTGGGGCAAGGCAAGAAGGCGTAGAGATGGGTGCTCAAGCTGTGTGCGCTTGGGCAGCCATATCTTCCCCTCTGCAGTGCAAACTGGATCAGAATTCATTACAGGGTCAGCGATTGCGAACCAAGGCAGAGATGCAGAGCATCATCGCAGAAAACCACCGAAACAGATTACACACAGCAGCCACCCGCCTGGCATCCAACTTCAGGATGCTCGATGCACACGGATTCACAGAGGCTGCACCCTGAAATGAAGCTTCACCCAGGCAGCGGGAGCCTCCTCGCCAAACCATGGCTTGAGGGACGAGGGCGATGGAATGCCTGCCATGTCTCAGCAGAGTGCCACGGTAGGGTGGGAGCGTTTGACCGCATGTCTGGATGTGCCCTCAAAGCATGACGTAGTTATAGGCGTGGCTTTTTCAGAGGTGGCTAGATCTAGAGCATGTGACTACCAAATGAGTCCACAGATGGGCCTGCCACTGCTCGAAGCCCAGTAGACCAGACAGAGTATAAAGGGAGCAGAAAAAAGCTGCTCAGATCCCTCGCTTGCTTTGCTATCTTCTGCCCACCATGAACTATTTCTCCTCTGCAATGCCTGTCTGCCTCCCCCCCCCACTGCTTTTGGAACCAGCCGATAACGGGTTGAAACCTTCTACAAACTATGAGCCAAAGAAACCTTCTCTTCCTTTAACTTTGGGGGTTAGAGATTTTTGTCTCAGCAATGACAGAAAAGCTACAAAGATAAAGAGGGTTACAGTGATTTGGTAAAACCAGGGAGGAAGACGATTTAATTAAACAACAATATTCTGGTATAATCGAAAGCGTACATAAAACCCGGGCCAGATAGCAGCCTCTTCATAGTAGCCCTGCAAATTGCATCCTCACGATCCATTTTATCTCCAGCCTGCAGGTGGCCCTTCGTGGAGCCTGTCAGCCTCCGTGATGGTATGAGCCAGTTAATAAATCCCCCTTTTCATCCACATTCTCTTGATTCTGTTTCTCAGGAGAAACCCGAAGACTGAGGAGGCCATCACATTCCGCCTGGGAAGGAGGATGGAAGACGCGGCTCTCAGCAACACCTGGGGTCTGCTAGTGTCTTACACTTGGCGCTTCTCAAATCTCACAGCTCAGGTCTAAAGAAGTTGATTATGTAGGTCAAAGGCGCCAACCACAGAAATGCAGGTGTTAGCGGGAGATAAGCTCGCAGCCGCCCTCTGTAATGGCGAGCTGTTTACTTTTTGTTTTCCTGCTGATTAGGGCACATGAGGACAAGGTGGTAATTTGAGTAAAAGGTCTCCCTTATGAAAGGATCCATTCGGAATGGCAGAAAACAAAGCCTTCTACTTCTGGGTACACATTAGATTTATTCCTCTTATAAAGGTCAGAGTCAAACTGGGCCTTCAAAATCTGGCCAAAAGCCAAACTCAAAATGTAAATGAGCCATACCGACTCTCTCTCTGGATCCACATCAGCTTGTAATCCCAAGCCCTGACAGGACCCTGCCTCCCCTACTGAATCAGATGTCCCCACAAGAGGTGCAGGATGATTACTCAGTGGGAATAGACAACCTGGGCTTACCTCCTGCTCCTGTGTGTAAATCTTCACAGACAGAGCCTTTCTGCCTGGCCTCCTCTTGTCAGCTTTTGCTAGGAAGGGCAGGCTCCAGGCTTTCCTTGGCTAGAGCGCTGGGAGAGCATGTGCAGTAGGCCCTGGTGTCCCGGACTGCATGTCTGTGTGCCTGAGATTTTGAGCACCTGGGCACCATTTCCCAGCCAACTGACTTTACCAGCATGATGAAACTTCCAGGATGTTTAACCCATCTTGCACACACAGTGAAGCTGAGACTCAGTGGCTCCACTATGCAGGAGGGCAGGGTAGCACTAGGGCCAAGGTCTCCCTGGCTCCCAAGTGGAGCCTCCTGCCACCAGGCACATGGCCTCTGCAGGACATGTCCAGGCTCAGACCTTTCTGTCCCGATCCCGGACTTGCTTCCTTGGTCTATACTTGACACATTTTCTTGTCTCTGGCTCTGGGTCTCAGTGTCATGGCCCCAATAGAAATATAGTGTGTGGCCTTGCTACCAGAGGGGTTCTTACCCTAAAGCATGAGCTCTTGGAGTGACCAAGCCCGTAGTACAGGAGTCGCATCTTCAGAGCTGCATTTTTTTTTTCCTGGCAAGATAAGGATGGAAGAATCAGTCCTTATTTCAACTTTAATTTTTTTTATTTTAAATGAACACATAACAGTCATATATGTATGTAAATATTTATGGAGTATAGTATGATATCTTGATTGGACTGTCTAATGATCACAGCAGGGTAATTGCTATACCAGCATAGTAAAGCATTCTAATATTTTAAAATAATAAATTACTGTGTATTTCCTAAACATTTCCAGAATCCAGGCATTGTCACAAGCACTTCACATACATCCCCCCCCACGAACATCCCAAGCTGCTGAGTTACATTCCATCTAGTTTTAAGTGCATTTCAGAATGCAGAATTGCTCACATTGTTGAGAGATGAATCTGTAAGTATAATGTGGTTTCTATAACAGCCCTCGGCAAGGTCGAGGAAGCACCTGCCACCAAGCGTGCTCCCGTGCCTCCAGCCGGCGTGGCTGGTCAGACTTGAAGGGATAAATAAAAACTATGTGAGTGCTTACTAGCATTTAAGATTCTTGTGAATTTTGGTGAACGATCATCAGACTTTTCCAACTTGTAATCATTTTCCATCCAGCTGGTTAGAATGGAATTTCATCATTGTTTATTGGTATCCAAATAAAACTGTGACTCTTTTGTTTAAAAAAAAAAAAAAAAAAGCCAAACATGGTGGTTTTACTTCTGCTTTAAGTCCAAAGTTTTGTAGGTGAGGAGATGCAAGTACTAAGACCTCGTGTGTTTCTCTCCACGAGGATTTCCTGACAGCTGTCATTTGGAGGGAAAGATGAATCGGTCACCTTATGAATTTCCATGTGTAAACAGCTTCTGAAATATGCTAACAAAATAAAATAAAGGGCTAAGAAGGTAGCTCAGTGGCCTAAGCACAGCCTGGCAAGTACAAGGGCCCAAGTTCAATCCCTGCTACTGGAAAGAAGAGAAAGAGAGACAGAGAGAGAGATGGAATCATATTTCAAAGAGGGAGAGGAGTTGACTTCCTCATTCTCAGGAAGAATATACTCAGTCTTCTGCTGTTCCCCACACCTTTTGTTCTTACTTCTTTGGTTCCATCATTTCTGCTTTGTTCTGTTTTCTTTTTCTTTTTCTTTTCTTTTCTTTCTTTCTTTTTTTTTTTTTTCCGGAACTGGGGATTGAACTCAGGACCCTGCACTTGCCAGGCAAGCACTTATTGCACTGGGCTACCTCTCCAGCTTTTGCTTGCTTGCTTCTTTCTTTCTTTCTTTCTTGTACCAGGAATTGAACTCAGGACCTTCTGCTTACCAGGCAGGTGCTTGTGCCACTGAGCCATATCCCCCGCCCCAATCTCTGCTTTGATTAATTGAGTGAAAGCCTCTGTTTCCCTCCCTACAGGCAGCAAGGCCTGCTGGGCTTTCTCCCTGACTGTCCTTGCTCCCGATTTCTTTTCAGCCTCTTCCTCTCTCCTTAGGTCGGGCCTCCTTTGCCATTTTGTTGGCCCTGCTGTGCAGAATTTTTACAGATCCTCTTTCATCCCCTGATTTCAACCTAGGGACCTGTTCTTAACAGACTCCTGCTGACTGCATGCCAGAGAAATAGGAGACTTTCCTAGAAATATCCTTTACTTCATCCTAAGATGAAGAGTTTGCCATTGTGGTTCAAAGGGAAGAGCCTGTTCCAGGGACTGCAGAGGACAGAAGTGAGGGGAGTCTGTGTGTGTGTGTGTGTGTGTGTGTGTGTGTGTGTGTGTGTGTATACTGTGCATTACTGCTGCTTTGCAAGTCTTCTGTCTCCTCCAAGTCACCAAGAATGTGAAGACCTGACCAGCTACTCAGTAAGACATCAGCTTCTGGGGGACAGAGGAAAACAGCTGGACCGCTTTCCTGTTTGGTCCCTGAGTCTGTGCATTTCAGCTGATCTGAAATGGTCCGAAGTGGCCGTGTCCTGCATGAGAGGACCCGAGGTTGTGAAAAAGGACCTGCATGTGCCAGACTTGGTCTTCTTAGGGTTCCCAATGACATAGACTGCCTCTAAGGCAGCCTTGAAACATGGCCAGACTTCGGTTGGGCAGAGCAGTTGCTGGTATTTGTTCTGTTTGGTGAAGTCGAAGGATGGGGAAAGAAAAACGAACAGAAAATGGATCTGCCCACTTAGGAAGTTCTGTTTTTCAACAGTGATGTTTCTTCTTGTGAAATCCTGTTTTACCCTCAAAGATCTTATGAAAACACTCTTTTGTTCTCCAAGTTATGAGAAACCAGACCACAGAAAGTATCGGGGATGCCTCTGATTTTCATTAAGAATGGATGAATACATGGGTCCAGTCTCTTAATTACAGTGATCAAAGGACATTAATATGTTTTCTAACTCAAAGTTCTTTTTGTCTGCGAAAGAATGGGCCTCAGCAAAAACATGTATTTCCTAAGCCAATTAAGAAATCGGCAGCAATCCATTCTACTAGCTAATTTACTTAGAGCTTTGCATTTGTTTAAATTATGCGTGGTGTACTGGGCTTGCCCACCCACCTTGCCAAACCAGTGAAATGCCCACTGGCATTGCATGGGCACGGCTGCTCCTGAGCAGCAGCTCACCCTCAGGGCTGCGCTGTGCGTGTTCCCACGCTCACAGTCCCCTCTGGCCCTCCTCTCTGCTTCGCCAAGGGGCACGCGAGCAGCACCTCGCCCTCAGTCTGCCCCAGTGTCCTTCCCCTTGCTGGGCACTTCTGCACTGCACCCCACACCTCCGCAGCCTTGGCCTCACACTTACTCCATCTCCTGATCTGTGGCTCTGTGGCTTCTCCCCACGCTCCCCTCCTCCTAAGTCGGAGCCCTCTGTGGCTATCCTCTGTGACTCCCCCGTGCCTCAGGCCTGTCACACGTGCTGTTCTGTGCACGCTGCTTCCTGGCCAGCTCTGCAAGCCACAGCTTCTTGGCTGTCCTCTTGCCACCATCCTGGCCTTCTTGCCATTGTCTTCCTGTCCTCCTGAACTCAGCCTCCTACACTGCCCGTGGCCCCCGCCGCGCACACCATCCTTCCTAATCATGGCAAGTAACCACCTCTGGAATACTATGGAGGTGTCTTTTAAGAACTGGGGTCAGGAGACCAGAGCTTGGCTCTGCTCAACAGTGGGCCCAGTACCTGGCCCCTGTTTTCCACAGGGTCTCAAAGCCACTGGTCGGTTTTATCCAAAGCCTACCCTGAACAGGGAACTCTCTCCACAAACCAGGAACTCTACTGTCTCCAGTTCTCCCTTTCACCCGATCAAGCAACCTCCAGTGTGTGGTGTGCCGTCACTCCACATCCTCCCAGACAGGATCACAAGAGCACTGGGACATTGCTAGGCCCAAAGCCACAAGCTCCGCCCGAGCTCGGAGACACACGGACCGTCCCGTCCCAGGCTTCTAACCATGCTTTCCACCACGGCTCATGTTTACAAACATGAATATGATCTTCTCCCTCTTGCTCAGAAGTCCCCAAGTGTATGCACTTACAAAATAATGTCCTATTGGCCAATTTTGCATGCCTATATCTGGCATTCTGAAGAACTAATTTGAAGACAACAATGTACAATAGTACAACTATTGCTGAGTTCCTATCATGTTGTTTAATGAAAGTTTTGTTTTTTCTAATGTGGTTTTCTAAAACTATTTTTTTCTCTTAAAAAGAAAAAAAAAGGAGGACTGGGGAGATAGCTCAGTGGCACAAGTGCCTGCAAGTGCAGGGTCGTGAGTTCAAACTCTGGTCCCACAAAAAAAAAGAAAAAGAAGAAAGAAGTCATATATATATATAAATACTGTTCTACCTCCTGAGCCCTGTGCTCAAGGCCTTCTGTGTTCTGCCCTTTCTGTCTGCCTTTTCTCTCGCCACCTTTTGCCAACCTTCTCAAAATTGCCAAACACTTGTACAGTGCGGCCTCACCCCTCTGGGCTCCTATTTGCGAAGCTCCTTCAGTGTAGAATAATTTTCTCCTTCCTTTGTATAGAAGTCACACAACCACTCTTGTGGACAAACATTTACCAAGGGTCCAGTGGTGACAAGAAAACGAGAAGGCATGGTCCTCTTCCGCGTCACTGTTCAGAGCCTCTCTGAAGTGTCCCCTCTCCAAACCCATTGTCTATGCATAAGCCATTTTTTTCTTTGTATCTTTCTTTCAAATGTGTGGGTATTTCCCTCATTATATTTCCTGTCTTCCTAAGGTAAGAACCAATGTCTAGGGGCCTGGCGGGATGGCTCAGTGGTCTAAAGCGCCTGCATGGGAAGGCTTGGGCGGCTTCAGGAACCGCGGTTCGATCCCCGGCACCACATGCTGCGCCAGCCCTACCCTCGGGGCGGGCTGAGCGAGCCATAAAAATGAGTGAATAAACAAACAAAGGTTCTGAAACAAGAAATAAATAAATAAATAAATAAAT
>PVJA010055266.1:0-11245 GCA_004027025.1 Myocastor coypus | reverse complement strand
AAAAAAAAAAAAAAAAAAAAAAAAAAAAAAAAAAAAAAAAAAAAAAAAAAAAAAAAAAACCTTGTATATGAAGTTCATATTTATTTGATTCGCAATAGTTCCAAACTAGAAGCAATCAAATTGTCAGTAGAAAAGAGGATAATTTAAAAATTTCCATAAAATCAAAATCAATAATCAGAAATAAAATTAAGAATGCATACCACAAATTAAATGATTTTTTTTAAAAAAATGATGAACAAAAGACGCCAGATACAAAAGAAGATGCTATTGCAGGATTCCATTCACATGAATTTCTAGAATAGAGAGTTCATCTATAATAACAGGAATTGACGAAGTGGCAGTGGTTGACAAAAGGAGAATAAGATGATTTTTAGAGTGATAAAGACATGCATACATTACATATGGTGCTTGCACAATCTTTGACACTTGCTAAATGTGACAGATTTTACATACAAAATAGGTGCATTTTATCATCTTTAAATTATATCTCTAAAATGTTAAGAGTAAATGCAAGTCGATTTTTTCCTGAGGTTTGCTTATTCTCTGTGAAGTCTTTCAAATGGCTTCAGCTGGTGGCGTGTTCAATATGAGTCAAGTGGGAAGCAAACAAGAATTTCTCAATCAGAGGCCATATTAACATAAAGAACCCAGTAGCCTCAGGGTCAAGAGGGAGTGTCACCACTGCCCAATCATGAGAATAATACAGTATGTAGTCAAACTTCATGCAGAGTGTTAAAATGTTAACATACAAGTCAACTGCAATTGCCTAAAGACCAGAAAAGACAGCTGTCCTAAACTACATGAAGACTAATGTGACAGAGACTACTTGTTGCTACACTAACTTTCTGCCACTTTATTAACAAAAATCTCAATTTTACTGAGTAGAGAAATGTGCTCAGGTACAAGATTTTTTTTTCTTAAAATCCATTTTATCTAAATGACTGATATATAAACATAGTTTGTTAGGTGGGACTTTAAGAAAGGACAGTAAAAGAACTGGCATATTAGGTGGGCATATGTCTGTCTTTTTTTTTTTTTTTCAAGGTTGAAGATGTATTGATAGGATGGCAGCAGATTTAACTCATCATGGACAATTCCAAGTAAAAGAGCAGTCCTTGGGGCTAATCTCTGTCTGTCTGTCTGTCTGTCTGTCTGTCTGTCTGTCTGTCTGTCTGTCTCTCTCTCTCTCTCTCTTTCTCTCTCTCTCTCTCTGTCAAGGCAGGTCTCACTATGCAGTTCAGGCTGTCCTTGAGCTCACTTTTGTAGCCTAGGCTGGTCTTGAACTTGCACTGATCCTTCTGCCTCAGCCTCCAAAGTGCTGGGATTACAGATATGTACCATCACACCCAGCACACTAATATCTTTAAGACACTGACTTAGTACCAACCCTTTTCACACATATTTTGGGTGTGAGACAAAGAAATTTACCTGCCAAATTTGGACAGTCACATTTAATTGATTTTCCATTATATACAGTAAAATACAAAACTTTAACATGTTACATAGGTATAAAAATCAACAGATCTATTTACCTACATTCTACAAAATGGCATAATGTGGATAAGCTAAGGATTGCATAGGCATTTGGCCAATATGTAATAAAAATAATAATGTGTCCTTACAGGAACTGGATGGCCTTGCTGAAAGTACAGCAACTTCTGTTCACAAGAATTGGGTAGAGTCTGCAGGGCAACATGTCAGTCTTACTAAACGATGTCTGAGAATGAACAATAGATAAGAAACTGATCTAGTTCCAAAGAATAATTCCTGTGAGCTCTAAAAGAAAATGGCCAAATAATGGTAAACATGTATTGTGCATATTTATTTCAAGTTATATTAGGAATTTGGACTAAGAGAGAAGTATTATGTTACTTCTGCTCAGTGATATTTCATTAAAATTATTAACTAGCTGAAGTAATATTTTTGTGGTTTTACTAAAGTTCACAGAGAAATTTCAGGTGTTACGGATTGTGAAAGATGAATGATAGCCATCGTAAGTAGTTAGCAATAACTCAAAAATGGCTCTCATTTTAAAGAACTCATATACCAAAAAGAATGAATTCTAATTACCATTATCCATAGCATTTATTCATAATCCCTTCTGAATTTCAATCCAGCATTTTAATAAAATATTTTATGAACAGGAGAAATTTTAACAAAAAAGTAAGTGCAGAAAAGTTAATCAGTGAATTACAACAAATGACAATGATTATAACCTGAAATCTGTGACTACTGTCTTAGACAAATCACCCTTTTGGGATAATTTATACCACACTTTTCAAACTACTCTTAATCTTATAGCGGCAAACATAACCCAGTGATTCTCATTTTATTCAAGCTTTGTCAGACGTTTTGATGATTCTGAAAATAATATATATATATATATATATATATATATATATATATATATATATATATATATATATAATGACATTCTAGGCTGGAAAGCGAAGGTTTTCAGCTCACTCTCTGTTAAAAGCAAAGACGTTCTCGGGAGCTGTCAGCCCTGTTTCCTCAAGCTCTGAAAGCTGTCTAAACTTGTCAGTCTGCTTTCCTTGCACTTTTATTGAAATAATGCAAGACAAGAAGTTATTACAATGTTTACACCTTTAAATTGGTTTTCTTTTGTAATAGGGTAGAAATGTCACAGCGCCACTGAAGTTGGAATTGGAAAAGTGTTTGGATATCATTGAGTCCAGAACTCCCATTCTACTTGTGGGGGAAGCTGGAGTGGCCACGTGCGTTACTGATAATAAAGCGAATCTCAAAGCAGTAGGAGACTCCTAGAGCCACTTCTCGTCCTGTTCTTATGTCAGATGCTCTTATTTAACTATCTTTATTGGACTGCCTCATTTATTGGCAATAATAGTAAATCCCAGTCCTTTTTAATTATTAGACATTAAAATTAGAAGTAGCAGCAATTAATGATAACAACTACAAAATTATATGTTTAGTTTAAAATATGATTTTTTAAGCCAGGCGTAGTGGTGCACGCCTGTAATCCCAGCACTTGGGAGGCTGAGGTAAGAGGATCAGTGCGAGTTTGAGAGCAGCCTGGGCTACAAAAGTGAGATCAAGGCCAGGCTGAATTGCATAATGAGACCCTGTCTCAAAAAGACAAAACAAACAAATAATAAAAAATAAAATATGATTTATTGATTTATTTATTGATGTATTTTTTCCTTTTTGTACTCGGGATTGAACTCAGGACCCTGCCCTTTCCAGTCAGGTGCTTATGCTGCTGAGCCATCTCCCTGGCCCTTAAAATATGTTCTATAAAACAAGTTTCCAATACTTGATTTTCTTTTATTAATGGGACTTAGAAAATATGAAACTCAAAATTCATTTTATTAAAACTTAATATTTAAACACATAGGTAAGACTAGTGGTTTTTATTTTTTTGTTATCTTTGCTGTCTTTCAGAGTAACCAGGTAAATAACCTCCTGGAGAAAAGAATAGATTCACATATGATAAAACATTTTACCCATCTCGTTCAGGGTTTGGTGATGCAGTATGATTGAATACTGGAATAACTATTCTTTTCTCCTTTGTACTCGGGCATACTTGGTCCACTAGCAACATGTTCAGACAAGCATCTCTCAGATGACACGGGATAATATTCAACCCAGTCTTGCACACAGTCCCCCAATTTCGCACTTGTGGTAGCTGAATTAGCAAAATTATTTTCTGGAGGTACAGGTAAACTTTTATATTTACGAGACAGCACCATTGCAGAAAACAGGATGCAGGACTTTGTTATCTCAACAGAACCTGTGGCGGCAAGCAGATCAGCTGATGTTTACAAAATTTTAGCAGAAGTGAGATGGAATTTGAAAGGAAATGATTCCCTTATAAGGGACCCTCACTGAGTTCTCAGAAATACTTGGACAGGACACTTTTACTCAATATGCCTGTCAGGTCCACATGTAATCATACCAGGAAATAGCACTTTCAAAATTCCAGAATCTTGGTTCAAGTAGACAGAATATATACATATATTCTGCTATATATGTACCAATTTTTTGAGAAATTTTATATATATCCACTTTGCATATATAGTATGTTTACATATATGCTATTTTATTATATACTGTTATATTATACAGTATACATTATATATATATATATATATATATATATATATATATATATATATATATATATATAAATGTTCATACCAAGAACTAGGGATTCGACTTTGTAAAAGGCAACCACTTTCATTAGTCAAGTTCAAATTGTCAAGTTGTCATGTCACATTACATAAAATTGTATACCTTGTTTAAAAATATAAAGAAGCCTCATTCGTGATGCTAAACTTATTCTTTCTATTTCACATTCTTTCAGTCCATCCAATTTCAAATGTTCTGTCTTATCACATTCACAAGTAGATACAATTTCACACCTGCTATTTTTATTTCTGGAATGAGATACATGATAATAAATATGTTATTTTCACTTTATGGAATAAGGATAATTCATGAAATTCAATTTTATATAAATTTACTAAAGTGTATGCCAGGTCACGAATGATTTAGTCTTTATGAAAATAGAGTAAATATTTTTATTTTATGGACTAAAATGTAAAATAAAAATTCAAAGAGTAATATTTGGAAGCAAAAACGTCTTTTCTGATGTGGCCATTTCTTAGGGGTGTGGCCTATGGCAATGTACTCTGTCTGGATCAGTTTTCTACTCTGAATAATGAGAAGAATAATATTTTCTAAGTTTTAAAAAATGAAACAATGAGCATGATGTTCCCATTCAGGTAACATGCAAAAAAAACTATACTACAATTCTTCCCTGTAGCTAGCCTACAGATGTATCTTTCCCTACATGCTGTACACTAAAATTCAGAAAAATTCCACATTTATAGCATAATTAAAAATTCCCCTTGATAAATGTAATCATTGTGTATTACATATGTATTCTAATAAAAGCTTGAAATAGTCAAGCACATTCGCTTTTTTCATTTGAAAATGCTAATAATGTAGAATCCAAATACTACATGGATCCATTGTTCTGGAATAAGTTTCTACATAGGTACAGAGAAAAAAATATTTTGGTGCACTGACAATACCAGATTTTCCAACAGAAATACGTTTTCTCCATGCTACCAGATGAAGTAAAACAATATAATTATAAAATACTTGCTAAAGGTGTCAGTACGCATTTTATCTTCCTCACCACTAATTTATTATTTGCTCCTAACTATACACCTACATCATTTAGCATAATATTATTATGCTGATACAGAGATGAACGAATAACACGTGTCAAATGGAAGGCACTTCACTCAGCTTTCCTTTCATAATTCTTCCAAAAACTATTTCACTTTGCTTGAACAGATAAACATCAGGACTCCACTAAGTGAGGCAGGAATACAGTTATGATTTGGAAATATCAAGCTTAGTTCTCACCTGCTGCATTCTACACCTAATTTCCTTCACTATAAGCTATGTATTATTTGACTAAGAGGATATGTTAAAATACTGGGTGGTCTAAGCAAGAATTAAAGCAGAGTGGCCAACTGGTGGTTTCATTCCCAAATTCAGAACTCAAAGGATTTAAGGCACTGTGAGACTTTTAATCAGTCTTTCAGACTGATTTATATTATTTTCGCTATATTTTCTTTACTTGCTATGACAATGACTACTTTTGATGTTTAGTCTTGACCATCACTGATCTTAAATGTAACTGATCTCTTTATCTTATTTTATGTATAGGATAAAGACATATTCCCTGATCTTAACAGAGACGAGATGGGCCCTTAATACCTAAGAAAATGTTGCTTTTCTAAGACAAAGAAACAGATGAGGAGAAAGTTACCACATGCACATGTGCATGTGTATATGTGTTATTGTGTATGTGTAGACATACAACACATTGAGCTTTCTCCCTCACTTTGTTTTGAATTAGTAACTCAGGTTATAAGGACGGGTCAAACGAAAGACCTTTCAGCATTGACTTAACATTAACATTGACATTATTCCTTAGATACAGTTAGAAAAAAATTACCTGTACTTGTACCAAACCACAGAATGTAATCATGATCAAATATTTAGATTAGTACCAAAAAAGACTCAAGTTGGATGTTAAATGTATTCGAAGCAGCTGATTTTTATTTCAAAAAAGCTTCTTAACTATGAAAGTGATCTCTAATAGATGATAGAATATTTTAGCATTTATTTTCCTTGCCTACTTCTGTATTGTTAATATAGCTGAAAAACTATCCAACTCAAGAGAATAGCTATTACAGCAATATTTTAGCTACTGACTGAGAGTTTTTGCTAATTCACTAGGTTATTAATGTTCTTATAGTGTAAATATATTAAAGAATAATGGTAAATTCTATTTTTATCTCACGAGAAATAAAAATTATAATTTCTGAGGAAAAACAATGATGTAAAAATAATGCAAAATGATTTTCATTAAAGTACAAGTCTATTTACATGTGTGTGGTCATTTAAACTATAAGAAATTACCAATATTTGAGACTCTTAAATTGTATATAGAGAAAAAATGGCAAGAGAGACATAGACACACATGATCCTATTTCATAATGCAGTATCTCCACTCCACAACCTGACTTTCCTTATGCCCATGTATAAACTGCCATCATATTTTGAACTTTCATTTCTAAGTATAGAGCATAATGTCTAAAGATATTAGAAGCAACTTGATTTCAAGGACAGTCATTGTTTACAAAGAAAAAAATAAACTTGGAAAACTACAGTACATCTAATAACGTAGGTAAAATGATATATTTACTGAATAACACATATATTACTATTAAAAGATACTGAGAGCTGAAGGATGAGTTCTTAGGTATTTTAAAAAATATAAGAAGAAAAAAATAAATCAAAGATTGAAAGACAAAATAAACATAGATTCCACCAAGAAAATAAATCTAGAGATAGGATCCAGGAAGGTGGTTAAACACTCATGGAGGAACCAGAGTGAAGACACAAATAAAACAAGAGGTTTACAACACATATATTTTATAGAATTTCTTAAATCTGAAGAAAAGGTTAATTAACACTTAAGACATCTGAGATTTTAGAAAAATAAATAAAAGTGATCCATATCAATGCACATGATCATATGCAAGAGATAACCAAAAATGATGACTGGTTAAATTAAAATATTTGTTACATATTATCAATCCCCCACAAAGCATTTTTTGACACTGAAAAAGATCCTAATTTCCTGGGACAAGAAGTGAAACAATGGTCAAACAATGCAACATAGAACTTTTCAGTACTAACACAGTAAATGGCAAAGCTTCAGAAAATCCTGTAGTCTTTTTAATTTATCATTTTATACCTCACCAAAATACCTATCAAATACAAGCTAAATAAAGATATTTTCAAAGACTTAGTACTTCAATTCTTTTATCTCCATCTTCCTCAGAAGTTACTGAAGAATATATTCCTCTAAAATGAAGGCATACATAATTGCTACTTTTTTTGTAAGTTAGGAAGTGGCTAAAGCAAAGAAACTAGACAATAAATTCCAAAAAGATATGCCTGGAAAAATATGAAGGAATTAAGGAGATCATGTAATATATTTGTACATTGACTTAACTTATTTCACAGCATGGTTGAAAGTTGGAAAAGAATTTACATGGGAGAGTTTAAAGTCTAAAGACAGGGAGATGAGTCACTGTGGCACACACTTGTATTACCAGCTCTTGAACACTAAGACAGGAGCATCCTTGTGAGTTTCAGAAATCTTGTGCTACGTAGGGAGTTGGGGTCACCAGGACTATCAATTGAGACTGTCAAAACAAAACCAAAAATCACTCTAAATCAATACACCCCCAAAATTATCCCACCCTGAAGAAAAAAAAAAAAAAAAAGAATGAAAACAGACAACACATTGAAAAACACAGCAATTATTTCCTATTGGAAATCAACAAGTCACACAAGTGATTAATAGAATTAAATATTAGCATATACTAATTTTTGATCAATGAAAATATGATCACAAATACAACACTGAAATTTTGATCTTTTTTGAACTTTGGAAATAAAATAAAGAGCTCAGGAGTGGAAATTTTTATCAAGTGCTATGCTTTGCATCTAGCTGTCTCCCCTTCCCTCAAGCCTAGTGCAGTCACGGGGTGAATGTCTAGACTTTGTGATGAGTTCATGATAGAGTGTTGGGATCAGGTGTGTTATTGCTACTGGGATAATGGCTGTAAGTGTTGCTGGGATTATGGTGTGAGGGCTAGAACCAGGACTGGGGAGATAGGCTAGCTCTCCGTTGCCACTGTGGCTGCTACTCCTCTGTTTGGCCTTTGCTCTTTGCCGCTCTCCACCACCTTGAACTGCTGCCCCCTGCCATGTGGCATTCTGCCTTGGAGCCAGCTGAGTGTGGACTGAAACCTCTACAAACCATAGGCTAAATAAACCTTTCCTTCCTTCATTTTGTGTGTCTGACATTTTGTTGCAGCAATGAGAGAAAAGTAACCAAGACATCAAGTGCTTGCAGTGTAAGGATATCTAGTTATCTCTTTAAAAAGACAATATGAATATTTGAAAATAAATCTAAGTGACAACAGAAAATTGAAAGAATCTAAGTGGTTCCCTTCAGGGTGTGAAGCAAAATATTGGAAGAACTGAGACTTCAAGTTGTTCACTTCTCTCATTTTCCACTCCTTGTCCTTGTCCTTGTCCTTTCTTCCTACACTTTCCTCCCCTCCACTTTCCTTTCTCTTTCACACCCTTTTCTCTCTCCTCCTCCTCCTGCTTCTCTGTCTCATTCTCATTCTCCCTCTCTCTCTCTCTCTCTCTCTTTTACCTTCCTCTTTCTTTCTCATTCTAGGGTACATAGTGATAGATCACTTATTAATTATGCATATTTGTTAACTAAGAAAACCAAAATACAAAATAGTACATTTAACTAAATAATACGTTGTCTCTATTTCATATAATTTATTGTTTACTTTTTCAGGGATTGTAATGCTTTCACATTGTATTGTAATCAAATAAAAGTGAACAGAAAGTTGCTATTACTTATGTAATGTCAACCATTTGTGAATTTTTCTAATGGTAAGATATTAAGCTAAGGGCATAT
Source organism: Myocastor coypus (assembly GCA_004027025.1). Taxonomy (NCBI): domain Eukaryota; kingdom Metazoa; phylum Chordata; class Mammalia; order Rodentia; family Myocastoridae; genus Myocastor; species Myocastor coypus. Next base: position 2,166 of record PVJA010055266.1, on the reverse strand, counting down.
GTGTTAATCAATATTACATGATGTAATCAAATAAGCTGAAAAGTGTACTGCTTCTATCTCCACTGGGTAGACAGTTCATAAAAGGTATAAGTAGAATTTTCTTGTCATCACTCAATATTTTGCCACAGTTCTACTTAGCAAGTGGAATAGTTTATTTTATTTATTTATTTATCTATTTTGCTATATTAATTAAAACAGATACTATCATGTATATTTGCTAGGATGTTCTTGGAAAAATCATTAATACTAGTGGTTATTTGCTCTTAGCCTAAAGAAAATGTGATGCTTTCACAGGGTGATTAAGTTTTGGAAATATTATTTTCCTAAGGTAGGTGACTGTGCACTTTAAATGCTGATTGTGGGTGGGAAGGAATTGGGTATTTAAGGGAACTGAGTTTAAGGGATTCAGTAGTAGGAAACTGTGACCATGGTGATTTAGATTTTCAATGTCCCCTGAGTGCCACAGGTGGCATACTTGGGAGGTGGGGGGGATCATGCAGCCTGGACAAGGAGCTCAGGTCCCTGCAGGCATACCTTGAGGGGTAGGTGGGAATGGTGGCACCACCCTTCCTGTTTCTTTCCTTTGTTCTTGTCTCCATGAGGTGAACTATGCTGCTCTTCCACAGGTTTCCTTCAGGATGTTTGGCCTCACCCTAGGCCCCCAACAATGGAGTCAGGGCCAGTGACTGAAATCCGTAGAACCAAGAACCAAAGTAATTCTTCCCTCCTCTAAGTACATTTTCTTAGATATTTTATCAGATCAACAGAAATCCTACTAACACAGCTCCTGTAGAAATTCTACAGTAAATGCTACTGCGTACTTCCTGCATACAGTAGCACCAATGCACAGGAGTTTATTTGCTTATTTATTTTTATGGCCGGCTCAGCCTGCCCTGAGAGCAGGGCTGGGACAGCATGTGGTGCCGGGGATCGAACCGTAGTCCCTGTAGCCACCTGCAGGCGCTTTAGACCACTGAGCCATCCTGCCCAGCCCTGCATAGGAGTTTAATGTGCACCTTTTCACCTCTGAAATGTGCCTTCTCCTCTAACAAGGACCACTGAGAGAGCCTTCAGAGGCACAGAGCCAGCCCTGAGCATGACTTAGGCTCCACCAGCTATCACCTCTCTGACAGAAAACCTCTACCCTTCCTGATGGACCCATTCTTTCCAAGAACCAGTTTTTCTACAGGCACAGTCCTCACAATTTTAATCTGCTCTGCCTACACTGGGAATTTTGCTGTTGTGCTGAAATCTTCATTATCCTTTACAGATGCAAGTTTAGAGTGGTGGCATTTTGCAACAAAAAGTATGGCTGCTAGCCTATCAATTTTCGTTAACATGAAATATTATTCACTCTGTTGGGAGCGCTCAAAAATAGACCTCAGAGTATAAGAGAGGAAAACTGAGCTTACCACTCACGCTTGCAGAAACACTCAAATATTGTTCTACCCCAATTTATCACATAGAGAATAATACTTTGTCACTCTCTTAGCTTGCAAATTGCTAGCTTAGGCTTTGAATCGGAATCTTATCTGCGGCAGTATTTCACTGAATTTGAACATTTTTGTCTGGTTATTTATAAATAAAATTAAGAATAGAAAGTCCTCATTACTCCACTGATCAGTGGACTCCATGAGATTCCTGAAGGCAGGATTTATGTCTAGAGAAAACAACAAGCAGTCTGAAGTACTATCACAGTTACATCCAGTATTAGATCATTTGAGCCAACGTAATAATGTTGGAAATATGAAGGAAAAATGACTCCATGTAGACAAACCAACATATAAATGTATATTCAGAAAGACAGACAGAGCAAGCCCACAAGTGGGAATCTCATAAGAGACAAGATCAATAACCCATTTCTTCTGCTACTTAGTTATAAGAACTTTATGAAAGCCAATTATTATTTTGTCTTTTTGAGACAGGGTCTTGTTATGCAGTTTAGGCTGGTCTTGAGCTCACTTTTGTAGCCCAGGCTGGTCTCGAACTCGCTCCGATCCTCCTGCCTCAGCCTCCTGAGTGCTGGGATTACAGGTGTGCGCCACCACGCCCGGCGAAAGCCAATTATTTTTAAATTTACTTCCATTGAGAGTTTCATCATTTTTAGCATCATAGCACGTATTTCAGTTTCGAAGATTTCTTTTTTTTTTTTTTTTTTTTTTTTTT
>PVJA010055265.1:0-11251 GCA_004027025.1 Myocastor coypus | reverse complement strand
AAAAAAAAAAAAAAAAAAAAAAAAAAAAAAAAAAAAAAAAAAAAAAAAAAAAAGAGAAACATTAAATCTCCTGGAAGAGAAAGTGGGAGAAAATCTTGAAGACATTGGGGTAGGCAAAGAATTCATGGACAAAAATAAAAATGCACGTTTAACACTTAAAAGAATCAACAACTGGGACCTCCTCCAGCTAAAAAGTTTTTCACCTCAAAAGAAATTACCAACAGAGTGAAAAGGCAACACACAAATTTTGAAAAGATTTTAACTTTCAGACAAAGGTTTTCTATCTAGAATGTACAGAGAACTAAAAACCATTAGGGTCCCAAAATTCAAAGACCCATTCCAGGAATGGGCATCTGAGATGAACACATACTTCTCAGAGAAAGAAACTCAAAAAGGCTACAAATACATGAAGAAATGCTCCACTTCACTATCCAGTCGTGAATTTCAAATTAAAACAACACCTAGGTATTAGCTCACCCCAGAAAGAATGGCTTTCATAAAGAAATCAAGCAACAACAAATGTTGGAGAGGCTGTGGAGAAAAATGACATTTCTCTACTGCTGGTGGGAATGCATATTGGTGTAACCATTATGGAAAGCAGTATGGACACTCCTTAAAAATCTAGAACTGGAAATCTCATTTAATTCAGCTATCCCTCCTACTGGGAATTTTCTCAGAAGAACTGAAAACATCATACCATAGTTATATTTGTGCACCTATGTTTATAACAGAATAATTTGTAATAGCCAAATCTTGGGAACAACCAAAATGCCCATCATCTGAAAAATGCTTGAAAAAGATGTGGTATTTTTATACAATGGAATATTACTCAGCTATAAAGAATGATAAGCTGGAAGACTTCATATATAAATGGATGTATATTGAACATATACTCATTAGTGAAAAAAACCAGACCTACATCTGTTAATATTGTATAGTCTCCCTAATATAAGAACTCTAATTTTTTTTCTTTCCTTATAAATATCAACTGGAAGGTGTGTCATGTCCATACCCTGTGCTCTGTATAACTATTGTGAGGACAATATGCAGTGTGTCAACTGTTAAAAAAATAATGTTTATTGAAAGTGTTAATGTTTGTTTGGTCAATCTTATATACCTATATCTATTAATCTGAACTGATCCGATGATGAAAATATGTAATATAACCATTGTTTAATTTAAAATAAATAAATAAATAAATAAATAAATAAATACTTTGAATTAAGGAAAACAAGAAAAAAACAATGAAACAGTTTCAAAACAGGTTAGTAGGATGCTTATAATAATTAACATTGCAAAAAAAAGGAAATAGTATTTCTAAAGCAATAAAAAGGTCTGTGACTGATCACCATAAAAAAAAAAAAAAAAAAAAAAAAAGATGGAGTAGCCTCCCTGTGCCAGTTTTTCCTTCTTCCAATTAAGGTCTCTACCACGACACTGAATACATATGAAAACAACTTAAAGGTGAGGTTAAAGCTTCTGAGGGACCTTGGGATTAGAGAGAGTGATTTCTTGGGCTGCCTTACTGCTTCCCATATACAGTAGACAGATGAGTTTCTCCAATCTCAAACTCAGAACCATGAGAAGAACCGATGAAAAACTTCATAAGATGTTCCCTTTAGCCAAGACTAGAAAAGTGTGGCCTGACAATAGAAAATCGTTTTGGTAATACTATCCCTATTCCCTCCAAGCACCATAGGAAAAACTGCACCCAACCCCATAGCTATGGAAGGTTTGCACAGTCTTAATCTCATATCTTCCACATAGTAGAAGCAGGTAATTGTTCAGATTCCTACACTAAATGGTTAGAAAAAGTTAGAAACAATGCAGCAGAAAAGTCACTCCCTTTTCTCCATTTAATTCGAAACACCACTCCAGTATTATCCTTGCTTCCACTGTGCTAAGGGAGGTAAAAAATAGTAGAAATCTATGAGACTTTGATGCCCTAGGTGAGAACACAAGCATATTGGATTTCCTAACCTGATGTTCTGGTCACCTTTATCCTACTTGCACCTGATTACAGGCTCATAACTATGCATTACATCTCATAAATATAATCAAGATCAGTGAATTATGAAATTATCAGTGAATTATGAATTATGTGTGCTAAGAGCCTCTAAAATGACTCAGCACCGTTAGCCACTACTGTAAATCACACCTAGAGATTCAGTGGGAGGCATCTGAAGCACAGATGTTTGGGACTTAAATTGTGAAAGCCTGGGTTATTTGTCCCTTTTTTTCTGTTGCTGTTTATCTTTTGACCTGTCTGCAAGTGCTTTTCTGTTGCTCCAGCACCTAACATGGTCTGTCTTATACCTTTGTTGGTATAGTCCATACCAACATACCCTAAGCACAACTTTCTATGATCTTCAATAAACATGAATGCGGGGCTGGGGAGAGCGCTCAGTAGAATAAGTACTTGCCTGACAAATGCAAGGACCTGAGTTCAATCCCTGGTCCTGCAAAACAAACAAACAAACAAACAAACAAACAAACAAACATAAGTGCTTATTATTTAAAAAAAGAAAATATGGATGAACTTCAAAGGCATCATTTTAGGTAAAATAAGACAGATATAGTGAGGGAAATACTACATAATCCATATTTATAGTATACAAAATTTTGACTTCATAAAAGCAAAAAGTAGAATGGTATCTGTTAAGGGTGGGGGAAATGTCAGTTGAAGGGCCTAAAGTTTCAATAATTTAGAGTGACTGAGTTCCTGAGATGTGGGGTAGGGCATGGTGCTTATAGCTAGTCCTATCTTGCATGTCTGAAATTTAGTAAGAGAAAAGTTTTTACATGTTCTTATCAGAAAAATAAAAAAGTAATATGTTAGCAAGCTTAAGTGTATATCAAAATGTCTTGTTGAAATCTTAAAGATACCTAATTGTTATTTGTTAAGTACACACTAATAAAGCTGGGGAAAAGAAATATTCCACGTATATTTATTTTTAGATTATTTACATGTTCTAGCTTATTCTAATGCTGTATTTTTCCTTTTAACAATATTTTAATCATTTATTCTTTTTAAAATTTTGTTATGCATTTGGTATAGGGTCTTGCTATGCAGATCCAACTCATGGTGATTCTCCTGCTTTCAGCCTCCCTCGCACTGGGGTTACAGGAGGTGCCACCACACTCAGACCTGGTAGCCTGATCAGCATGCCCTGGGGACAGGGCTGGCCAAGCATGTGGGACAGGGGCTTGAACACTGGTCCCTGTGCATGCCAAAGCAGGTGTTTAGTTACTGAGCTATCTTGGTTGCCCCATTTAAGTCTTAACAAACTTAGTTTAAATAGTTAAGATAGGGCTGGGGAGACAGCTCTGTGGCACAAATACCTGCTTGGCAAGTGCAAGGTCATGAGTTCGAACCCTAGTCCCTCAAAAAAATAGTTACGATAAATTAACCTCAAATGAATATAATAATTAAACAGCTGAAATTCGTTCTGTATTCTTCTGGTGATCCATGTATCATTCTCATCCCTTCATACATGACCATTTTTTTCTCTGAAATTTTTACATTTTATTTTTTTAGATTTACTTATTTATTTCTTTGATATGGGATCTTGCTCTGGGCCAGCACAGTATGCCCAGTTTTCTGAGCTGGCATAACATATATCAGGGATTCAACTCAGGATCTTGAGCTTGCCAGCCAGGTGCTTATGCTAGTTAGCCCCCCAACCCTATTTTTACATTCTTGAATACAATCTTCAGTGCTCTAAAATTTTATGTGCATCTCTCTAGTTGGCAGTGTTTTAAACAAATTTCATCACGTTTCTTATCCCCTTTGATGTCTCTCATCCAATGACTTGTGTTTTTCTTGATTACAGGAGATTTTCTTCTATTATTTTAAAAATAGTTCTTTGTAATTTTATTTTTTGAATTCTTTCTGAAACTTGTATTAGTCAGTGTTATGGTTTGGGCGTAGGTGTCCCCACAAAGCCTCACGCAGTCCTGGGGTGTCTTCTGGAATTTGTAATTGACTGTTGTGGAAATGGTTGCTGCCTCTCCCCTGGGACAGGTAATTTGCATTTCAACATAAGGAAGGAAGAGAATTAGATGTTTGAGCTGCTGCTACCTTGCCTTTTACTCTTGCTCTTGGCTATCGCCATGGAAGGTTGTCCTCTGCCATGTGCCAGCCTTCTTTGGAGCCAGCTGGAATATGGACTGAAACCTCCAGTAACTATGAGCTAAGTAAACCTTTCTTTCCCTCATTTTGAGGGTTGGGTATTTGTCCCAGCAATGAGAGAAGAGTAGCTAAGAGAGTTAGACAATAAAAATTCTGACAATCTTTATATTTTGTTTTCTTGTGTATGAAGGTGTGTGTGTGTGTGTGTGTGTGTGTGTGTGTGTGTGTGTGTGTATTTCTCCTGCATACTTTCTTTGTCTTTATTTACCTACTCTTCTTTTGAGGACTTTTAAGGTTAGCAATCATATTTTAAGCTTTGACTTCTGCTGCTTCTCTGATTATGCCTTTAAAAAATAGCCCCTTATACTTGTCTTAAGGGTATAGTATCTTCTCACACCAGGAAATGTCAGCTTTTATAAAATTATCTCTAGCTCCTTTTTTTTTTTCCTTCTCCTTCCTCAACTGCCCTTTTCTCATTCTCTTTCTAGTTCTCTTCTATGTTGCAGGCTTCTCTTGCACGTGTAGACAGAAGGGCTATCTAGCAACTCCTTTTCCACTAGAACAGACATTTGACCTGTGTTTGGTTGAGTGAGTCCCTAGCAGGACAGCCAGCATAGGAGTGCAGGGAGGTGTCCAGATCCAGGATGCTTTATTCTGGAATTCTACTACTTACACTAGTCATCTGAATTTTCCCCCTTTCTCAGTTTTCTTGAAGAAGTACTCTCTGAGATTTTCCTCAGTTAGGTGCTATCTCTAGATCTTTGTTCAGGAAGGGGTAGGAAAATGAGGGAATGTGTTGGTTCTCTTAGTTGTACCTGATTGTAGTAGAGTGTCTCACTTCTGGCTCACTGACACTTGTCACATTTGATTCCAGAGTCTCCTTGAGATTCTCCTAGGTAGAGCCCATCACAGCTGAGACAATGGCTTACCAAGAAGTGACTTCTGTTTCCTCTTCACCAATCATAAGACAGTCATATGGCTTCCATCTGCCAACAATGTGCAGACCAGTGCAGTCTCCTCGGAAATCACTGTGGAGATTCTTAAAAACAACTAAGACCAGCGATTCCACTCAGTGCAACTATTCTTCTTTGTATCTGCCCAAAAGAATTAAAAGTATGTACATATATATATATATATATATATATATATATATATATATATATACATACCAATCATAAGACAGTCATATGGCTTCCATCTGCCAACAATGTACTAAAATCTCTTGGGTATGAATTATTTCATTGTTGATTGTGAGTGTATACAATTTTTTAAAATTAAATTTATTTTAATTTGATCATAGTCAATAATAATCATATTCACCAGAGGGAATTTATACCTGTACATCATATGCCTGATTATTTCTTTCCCACTCCCCTCTCCTCCCTTCGCCCCCTTTCCTTCCTTATTTCAATTTCCCCCTTTTTTTTTCTAGTTTTCTTCTCTCTTCTTCCACATGGATACCCATACCCTGTTTATATCAGCACAGTTTGTAACAGTTAAAGATTGGAAACAGCCCCAAATGTCATAAACTACAGAATAAATAAAGAAGATATAGGTTTTTTTTTTTAAATACAGTATCGTACTGTTTTTTTTTTTAAATACAGTATCGTACTACTTGTCCATAAAGAAGGATACACTTGAGTTTATATCATTTTATGTTTTTCTCTGTTATTTTACTAGAGTTCAGCAAGAAAAGGAAAATAGTTTCAGCCTATTAACTTCAACTGGAAACCTTTTCACTCTTTTTTGCAATTTGCTTATTTGCCAATACTTATAATATAACCAGTTTCTGGAGTATGCAATAGACATATAAAAGTAAGTCAACTATAATTTTTAGTTATCTAGAAAGAGACAAACTTTTACTAAATAGTTAGGTTGCAAGTTAGCAGGGATGTAATTTGAACACATAGGATTACAGAAAAAAGATCTACAGATTCTTTTGGCAGTGAAAGATTAAAAGAACTACTGTTATTACTGAATTAACATATAAGAAACTTCCATTTCTCAGGCTGTATTTCCCTGAAGATAAGGTAGTGCTATATTGTATTAGTCAACTTTCTTTTTTTATGAGAAAATTTTCTTGTATTATTTTTATTGGATTGCATTAATTTTTAATTTTTATTTTGCTTTTTTAAAGTTTTTACTTTTAATAAGAAATATCAATATGATAGTTTCACGACACATTCATAGTACATTCTCAATAGTTGACACATTGCATATTGTCTTCATAATAGTAGTACAGAGCACAGGGTGTGGGCATGCTACATTTTCTAATTGATGTTGGTAAGGACAGAAAAAAGAAAGAAAGAAAATCCTTCTCTTTGAACGGAGAGGAAGATGTATATATAGTCCAATGTGCCATAATTGCAGTGGGTTACCGGTGAAACTGGCACTGTTGGAGGTTGTTGATTTAAGCCTCTTACAGCTCATCATACTAATCTAGTTCCATACTTTATGCCTCATAATTAAGCTTTTCTGCTGGGTGATCAAGGGAAAGTTAAAGCAAGACCTGTATAACAAAACTTTCATCTGTTGTATTTCCAAGGTCAAATCCCCTCACGATTAACTTTGGAACCATGTACAGTGCTTTGTAGAGCTGTTGTCAGTGTCAGCCTTCAGGGTGAGTCACGGCCATTGCTTGACCAGTTTGCTCTCTGTGAAAGCCTGAGAGAATGTTTTCTCTGGGTGACTCTTCTTAGACACACTATAGTTCATTTATGTCTTTTCTCTGAGGTCCCATAATCTCCTTGACCAGAAAATTTGGGACACCTCTGAGTTATAGGGTATTACAGAACAGATTCTCTTATATCCTGAGTCCTTACTGACATTGCAGGGCTAGGACCAAAATATTGGCTATCCTGATAGCCCTTCTTTTTCTCCAATTTTTGGTCTGTTAACTTACATTTCCAACCCTCCAGAAGAGTATTACTCAACTTTGTTCCCTGAGAGCAGACACTTGACATCTACAATTTAAAGGAGGAAAGATGTCTTGGGCTCACTGTTTTTGAGATCTCAGGGTGTGGCGGGATGGCTCCATGGCAGGTGGTGGGGTGATTACAAGGCAAGACTATCGCCTTGCCCCGACAGAACACAAGATGGAGGGAAGCTGCACAATGTGTGATGTTTGGTGTTATGGTTTATGTGTAGTTGTCCCCCCAAAGCCTCATGTAGTCATTGGGCGGGGACTTCTAGAGTTTGAGACTTGATCCATGATCCCTGGGATTATGGGTTTTAGTACTGATGGGATTATGGGTCGAAGTACTTCTGGGATTATTGGTGTAGCCTAAGGCGGAGGCTAAGGTGTAGAGCCTGGATGTAATATAAAGAGAGGCAGAGAGACAGACTCGAGCTGTTGCTCCTGCTCTGCTGCCCTGATTGATTGGCTCTCTCTGCCGCCATTTTGCTGCTGTTCTGCCTCCATGAACTGGATGCTCTCCACCCTGCTCTATTCAGCCTTGGGCCAGCCAAATATGGACTGAAACCTCCAAGAACTGTGAGCTAAAAAAACCTTTCCTTCCTTCATTTTGAATGTCAGGTATTTGTCCCAGCAACCAGTGAAAAGTAACCAAGACAGAATTTGGTACCAGAGAAGTGGGGTCATTGCTGTGACTAACCTGACCATGTGGATTATAAGCTTTTGGAAATGGCTTACAGGAAGAGATAGGAAAGGTTCAGAGATGTTGGCTAAAAACAAAGCACTAGAACAGCTTTGGCTGTTCAGCTTGGGCGATTCTGGTCAGAGCTTAGACCAGAAGACTGACAGAAGGCCTGCCTGTAAAGACCAGGCTGAGGAGGTTTCTGCTGGGGAAAAGGACAACATTGGTCAATGGACTCCAGATGATTTGTGCTATGGATTGGCTGAAAGTCTTTCGGAATTTTACTCATGCCCAGAGACTTTGCCTAAGACTGAGATTAAGCATGGCGGACTGATTAATCTTTCAAGAGACATTTCAAAGCAGCAAACTATTGGAGCGGTGGCGTGGTTGTTATTGGTTGCTTTTAGCCAGATTTATGTTGAAAATCAAGAGAAAAGAGCCAAGCAGGATGATTTAAAAAGTGAGTTTTGCCAGAAAGGAAACACCAGGAAAGCTGTGGACTGCAAAGATGGAGCTGAGAGGATCTCCATTGCTGGGAAGGAGCCAGTGAATCGAAAAGATGGCCTGACAGCATCACAAGAAGTGGCAGCTCTCTGTGCTTTGCAGTCCCAGAATTGCAAAGGAGAGAGGATTTGCCTTGAGAAGAAGGCCACAGAGAGCCAAGTACCAGAACAGTGGCATCGGCCAAACCAGGTACCAAAATGGCACCAGCATGGAGAATTTGTTCCTAGGAATCAAGGTCAGAGTGTTCATCAATCCAGGCACTCCACCTCTACAAGCAAGAGAAAAGGTAGCCTGGCTACTGCTCCAGCTGGCAGCAGACCCTGGCATCATTCACGTGGCATTGGTTTTAGGTGCATTCAGAATGCAAGAGCTGTTAGTTTAAGAAGGCTTCCACCTCGATTGCAGAAGAAGGCCTGGGAGGCCAGGCAGTGTGCCCCTGAGAGGGCAGTGTGTGAAGCAGTGAGTGAGAAGCCAATTCAGTGGGAACCCCAGAAGTTTGGAAAAGCCAGGAATGTGGATGGTGCTAAGAGGGAGCAAAGCCGGCCTAAGAGAGAAGCTACGGGAATTACCAACAAGAGTGCTGTAGGAGCGGAGTTGCATGATGCTCACAACTCAGTGCAGACTGCTTCGAATTCTCCAGTTGGAACTATGGGATTTAATGTTTACCCTGCTGGATTTTGGACATGTGTTGGTTCCAATGTTTTGTATTTACCCTGTTGTTTGCAACTTTTGGAATTGTAATGTTTATCTTATGCCTTTGTATGTTGGATATGTTTAACTGTTCTATTGTACAGTGGCTCACAGATGAGAGTTTGCCTTGGATCTTTGAGAAAACTTGGGATTTGGACTTTTCAGCAATGCTGAAACTATTAGGATTTTGGCAACTCTTCTAGATGGACTAAAATGTCTTTTGTAAAAAGGGATGTGTATGAGAGTTTGGGGGCCCAGGGCAGAATGTTATGGTTTATGTCTAGTTGTCCCCCCAAAGCCTCATGTAGTCATCGGGCAGGGACTTCTAGAGCTTGAGACTTGATCCATGATCCTTGGGATTATGGGTTTTAGTACTGATGGGATTATGGGTCGAAGTACTTCTGGGATTATGGGTGAAGCCTAAGGCGGAGGCTAAGGCGGAGAGCCTGGATGTAATATAAAGAGAGGCAGAGAGACAGACTCGAGCTGTTGCTGCTGCTCTGCTGCCCTGATTGATTGGCTCTCTCTGCCGCCATTTTGCTGCTGTTCTGCCTCCATAAACTGGATGCTCTCCACCCTGCTCCACTCAGCCTTGGGCCAGCCAAATATGGACTGAAACCTCCACAAACTGTGAGCTAAATAAACCTTTCCTTCCTTCATTTTGAATGTCGGGTATTTGTCCCAGCAACGAGTGAAAAGTAACTAAGACATTTGGGAAACAGAAACAGGGAAAATCGCAAGAGAAGGGGACCGAGGCTGGTGCTAGACATACGGTGGCCTCTTGGTTTACAGACTTAATTCATTTGCAAGGGCTGATCGTAATTCAAGATATTAAATCAAAACTATGCTTCCTATAAGAAATAATGAAAATGTGTATAATGCACTAGGGACTTCCCAAAGCACCCCTTAACTAACGTTTTTAGAATAAAAGGTGTTATATGATGTGCATAATTTTTGAGGAGCACCACTAATCTTCCTAGTACAATCAACAAAAATTTATAAAAAGTGCCCAGCTTCCCAGAAACAACAATTTCATACTGTTCTCACCATTCAAGTTGATATCATTGGTTTACAGGAAGGGAGGATGAAATGACAGGTGGTTATTGTTTGGAAGGAGAGTCCCCTGTAGTAAAAGCATCAGATATCTGGCTCAACATTCTCAGAACTAAAAACTGGCTAAAGTTATCTGTCTGCATCTTTTCTTTTTTCCTAAGGCAGGACAGGTGGAGCTGGGAGGTCTATGTCTTAGGTCTGGCAGAGCCAAAGGTAGTATTTATTAGAAAATTAGGGGAGGGCTAGGATGCTTTTCCTGGAACAGCCTAGAGGCTGTGGTGGAACCGGAAAGTTTAACATCATGAAGGAAACCAGCCAAGCTCCACCCCAACACGGGGTGGTCGTCTTACTGACCAGAGGAAGGTGATTTCCTCATTCAAGAAATGGGCCCACAAGGTAGACAGGGCAAGGAGTGCCCAGGACAGATACTATGTTAATCAACTCATGGTCCCCGACAGTGGGGAAAGGAAGGAAGCATCAAGTACATTTCTCCTAACCTCCGAGCCAGACTTTGCTAACAGAAAAGCAGCACAGGGCTGCAAGCAGAACCTAGCCTAGTTTCAGGATCCAATCCCAGTGTTACTTCTCTTCCCTATTACATTATTTATTTATTTATTTATTTATTTGACGTTAGGCTTTATTGGAACATTTTAAATATACATAATCATCACATTCATCATGGAGAGTTTGTACCTGTACAGGATACAACTTGTTTCCCCATTCCTCTACCCCTCTTCTGAACTCTCCTACCCTCCTCATTTACAAATTTTGCCTCCATGTTTTTCTTCTTTTACTATTTTACCTTTTCCTTTTTAGTTGTCCCCCTCCCCTCTCTGTTGTTCTCCTTCCTATTTGAATAGTTACCTCCCATCTCAAAATGCCCTGTGGTCCTTACACTTTTGGTTTCTTCCACCAGAGCAATGATGCGGCACTTACATATGCGTCTGACTTATTTCACTTAAGAGTATGTGATAGGTTCCAGCCCGAGTACAAATTGCTAGATTATCATGGCCCTGATTCAACATGGCTGTATCCCAAGGGCAACAGCTTATCTTCCCAATGGCCACTTCCTCCTCCTTCCCCACATAAGTCCTGGAAGCCTTTCCCTAGTACACAAGGGAGCCCCAATCAGCTCCTTGCACATCGTCTCTGAACTTGGCCTTCAAACTCTGCTCTAGCAAAAGCCCATAAAATTTGAGCCTTTCTGTTTCAGGTCAGAAGAACCTGCCATCTCCCTCGGATCTGCACTGTGTTTTCAGAGTCAATAAAGGCCCTT
>PVJA010055264.1:0-11313 GCA_004027025.1 Myocastor coypus | reverse complement strand
GAGACCCTGTCTCAAAAAGACAAAAAAAAAAAAAATCTTTGGGGCCTGGCAGGATGGCTCAGTGGTGTAAAGCTCCTGCTTAGGAAAGCTTAGGCGGCTGCAGGGACCATGGTTTGATCCCCGGCACCACATGCTGCGCCAGCCCTGCCCTGAGGGCAGGCTGAGCCGGCCATAAAAATAAATGAATAAACAAAACAAAAGTTCTGAAACAAGAAAATAAAAATATAAATAAATAAATAAATGAGAGAAAAGTGCAGACTAAGAGGAGGAGCCCTCATCGAACTCAGTCCAGAGGTGACAATGTAGCAAAAGACACTGTACATGAGAATCTGGTGAAAGAATGGATTCTGGGGAAGACCTGGGTTGTCCTCTTCATTGACTCCATCCTCACATTCAGCCACACAGACAGCAACCTATTGGACCCCATGGAAGCAGCTCCCCGAGCCCCACCTGGCTGCAGAGGTTGTACCATCAGAGATACTTCACCAGTGTTCTGGAGGGTTGCACGCTCCGGTTCCCTAAGCACCCAGCTGGCATGCTGATGGTTGGTAACAGAGAACCAGGAGCCCTTGTCCCCACTTCCTTTCAACTTGCAAATCAACAACAGGTCACTACATATCACTTCAGGTGCTGTTCTGGGATGTCAAGTATGTGTCACACAGGGCAGACTGGCTGGCTTTCTCCCCCACCCCCAGCCCTATTCTTTACTTTCCGTTTTCTTTTCTGACTCTTCCAATATATGGCCTTGTTTCAAACTCGCCAGAGGAGGTAGGAGTCCTGAGTAGCTCCTCTCCCTGGGTCTAGCATTGGTGAAGCAATAGACAGACACCTGTCTACTACATGTGGGCCTGGAAGAGACACAGAACTGGAGAGGGTATAGCCAAGGAATATATGAGGTTCAGGCTCCACGTCCAAGTGTTATGCCAACTGCTGAGATCTCTGAGTCATGGTGGAAGCTGGGAGGCAAAGGAACACAAAGCTGGGAGAGAAACACTAAAAAGGCCCCTGGGTGGAGAGGTCCTGTGTCTCCCCAGAGGCAGAAAATAAGACTCTGCTACAACAGCCAAAGACGGGCAAAAGCAAGAGCCTAAATAGGCCAATCAAGTTGAAGCAAAATGACCCCACCCCCTTAGCTCCTTGCCTAATCTTTGGAGTGTGTCAGATCTCGGTCCAGCTGTTGGGAGGTGAGCCAGTGAGGAGTCCTAAGGAGAAAATCTGGCTTTCAGATGTTTTGGGGTGGGTATGGCATGGATTTCAACACTAAGCCACATCCCCAGCACTGACTTTCAGATTTCAGCCAAGGATATTAGAAGTTAGTTTGCTTATTTAAGAGATTTTTACCATGGTCTTGGAAAACCAAGGATCCTACCTACCAGACACAAGGAAAACTATAGCTGGGTGGGTGGGCAGAGGATCTCATGGCAATGTTGAATCTCAGCTTTCAGTATAGGTGAGTAACAGGGTCAGGTAACCTTCGAGTTTAATTATGCCTTCTTACCCCTATCCCCCATCCCCATGCTGTGTTCTTTGACAACCAAGAGCTGGGGTCAGGAGCAAAAAGCCCCACTATGTCATTGGCCCCTGAATCTCACGCCCCCCCCCCAAGCCTTGGCCCTTCTCTACACCTTCTCTACACCTTCTCTACAGCCTGTTTCTCAGCCATAATGGGAAGCAAGCTGATGTATGGAAAACGCGAAGTAGCAGCCATCATTCTTAACAGTCCAGCCCTGGGAGCCACAGATTCTACTTCTGTGCCATCACAGCTGGGCTTGGAGTAAATCTACATTTCCTCCTGCGGCTCAGTGAAGTCAGCTAGGATCTGGGCCTTGACCCTCTTGGCTGCGTCCTGGAGGGACAGAGTTAAGAAGCTCAGGGACCTGACTGAACAAAAGGCAGGTATCAGGGAGGAGCAGTCTGTTTTTCTCACTCCTCCCCTATTTCACCCCCACCCAGCTTCTAAGGCTGGGCAGCTTCTGCTGTGGATCTTATCAGGAGAAACTCTGTCATTAATCCTAAGTTCCAGGTGCCACGATGCCTCAGTTTCCTTGTGCTGTATAAACCTGATGAGGCAAGATAAAATAACTTGTCTCACTAAGACATACAGAGCTGATCAAGTCTCAGGTATGCCTGAGGTAGTCTTCTTTTCCAATCCAACTCAACGAAACACATTGGCTGGCAGCACACATATCCTATTCTCATTTTCATCTCACTCCCACCTCGTGTGTGTGTGTGTGTGTGTGTGTGTGTGTGTGTGTGTGTGTGTGTGCGCGCGTGCGCGCGCGCGCGTTTGGCAGCACCCTGAGAAACTGGGTTCTACCACCCTCTAGTGGCCAGAGCTGCTGAACTTTACCTTGGAAGTTCCAGATACCTACTTGCTGGATAAACCAACTGTACATTTTATGAAGGAGAACAATGAGCAGGCCTAGAGAGTCAGGGGAAGTAGTTTGGAACTATAGTCCAAGTCTCCTGATTCCACTTTCACGTCCTTACTCTCTGCCTTCTTTGCTCTCTTACCACAGGGAAGCCAGTTCGAGTTCGAAATCCTGATGCTGAGAGGACCCGGTCCCTGCATCAAGCCAATATCTGCCCCTCTAGTGTCCTAATCCCAAATCAGTTTGCCACTGAGGTTACAGGGGTTCTTCGAAGCGCTGTTTGCTCCCTGACTTTCTGAAGTTAGCGGTCTTTCAGGATGTGCTAGGGCAACTTCACACTGTCCGACCTCCTAGCGCTGCTAGGTCTTTGGTTTCCACGCTAGTCGGCACTTTGCGACTTCGATTTGCAGCAGTCGCGCTGCAGCCACCGCAGTGGTTGCTAGGCAACGGAAGACCGTGCGTTGCGTCTGGAGGTGGGGACTTGGTCCGGTCCTCCAAAGTGAGGGCGCCATCCGCTTCAGCCACCGGCCTATGGAGGCAGCCACGGCGCCCGGTGGTCGGGCTGGGGGCATGGGCTGGACCTGGCGGCCAGTGGCCCGCGATGCGCTTCTGGCTCGGGCCTTTCATTCATGCACCGAACTGGGTGGTCGGTTCTATCTGGTGGGGGGTCTCCTAACAGGTGGAGCAAAAGCGCCCAGCAGTGACACGGTGCTCTTCGACCCGGCGGGGGCCCAGACCGTGCTCTTAGAAGCCCGGGGCGGTGCTCCGCGTAGCCACCACGACGCGGCCCCGGTGGGGGACCGCTGGCTCTGCATCGTGGGCGGCTGGGATGGGTCGCGGCGCCTGGCCACCGTGGCCGCGTTGGACACGGAGCGTGGAGCGTGGGAGGAGTGGAAAGCGGCCTCAGGCAACTGTTCCCCTGTTGGCCTGAGCAGTCACACGTGCACTCGCCTCTCAGACCGAGAGCTGTGGGTGGCCGGCCGAGAGGGCGGGGTCCGCACTCAGCGACGCTACGGAAGTATCTACACGTTAAAGCTGGACCCAGCCACCAGAACCTATTGGTATGGCATCCCTCCCCCAAAACGTCAAACTGTCGAAACTCTTTAATAGCCTCCAGAAAAGCCTCATGCAAGTTAGCCACAGGCTAAGACAGCTAAGCTGTCCAGCCTTATTTTCCTGGGGTCCTGGTTTCCTTCCTATCCTTGACAAGGGGAATGGAGGGAAAAGCAACACAACACGTTATTTCTCAGAAAGCCCCATTCAGGCCTGCATTTTTGCATTTTCTACAGCTACAAGGAAGAAGGCTGTCGCACGGCCTCTCGCTCTGGTCACTGTGCTGCCCTGCTCCAAACCCCTGGGTCCCACCCAGGTCATCAGCTTTTGCTCTTTGGGGGCTGCAATTCAGCTGAACCAGAAGTAGCTGGGCAGTGGAGTCACGGGAAGATTAAGGTATTATCTATTAAAGTCCTGCGTTGGACAGAAAAGGCTACAATTGTGATGCTAATTTTCCTTCAGACAATCCCTTGTTTCCTCAAGGAGCAGCCACCTGTTGCCCTTCACTTGACGGAACAGCTTGCAAGACTTGTAAGCAGCGGGCAAGGGTCCCAACAGGGGCCCCGGGGACTGCGGCATCACTCCTGTTCTGTGGTGGGGTCCTTTGCGGTGCTGTTTGGTGGAGAAAATCTGACCAGAACTAGAGACACCATCTGCAATGACCTCTACATCTACGACACTCGTGAGAGCCATGAGGGTAGCAGGTGGCTTAGGGGTGGGGTTGGGTGGCACAGAACTAAAAGACTTCAGAAAGAGGATAGAATGAATGGTAGGAAGATTATTTGATTAGAGTTAAAGGAGTACATAAAATAAACATTTGAAAACTCCCACAAACCAAGTGAGTAAAAATATAATGGGCAAGCATTTGCTTGTGTTGTGACCATGGATGACAGAAGGCTCCTGCCTCAATAACCATCCTCTGCCCTATTCAACAGGCAAGTCTCCTGCTCTGTGGTTCCACTTCCCCAGTGCAGACCGTGGGCTGAAACGTATGGGCCACCGCACCTGTCTCTGGAATGATCAGCTTTACCTGCTGGGGGGCTTTGGTGAGGACGGCAGGACAGCAAGCCCACAGGTTTGCACCCTGGAGCTCTTTATCTAAAGAATAGTACCATTGCCGGGCGTGGTGGCACATGCCTGAAATCCCAGCACTTGGGAGGCTGAGGCAGAAGGATTGGTGCAAGTTCGAGACCAGCCTGGCCTACAAAAATGAGCTCAAGGCCAGCTTCAACTGCATATTGAGACAGGGTCTCAAAAAAAAAAATAGTACCATAAACAGTATCTTCTGAGCTTCACACAGCACTTCAAAGACCTATTAAATTTTAATGTGAGTCAGTATTTGTCTCTGAATCCTTTTTTTTTGAGTGGGAGGGTTAGTAAATAGAAACATCTTTATTGGCAAGGAAAGAGATAAAGTATGGGTCCTTCTGACTCTAAGTTATTGACCTGACAGTAACAAAAGCCACAAATCATATGCTGTCTTCTGCTCTTAAATTGGAATAAAGTTTCAGGCTGCAGCTAAGCATTCTGACCAAAACATTTAATTAACAACAACAAAAAATATTACAACAGCAGAGAAAATAATAATAATAATAATAATAAAAGGAAATCAGCAGTGGGAGTCGGGGTAGAAAAAACTGCAGAGGCCTGATCCCTAAGAGACCAACACTCCAGCTGAGCTGGCCTTAGCCCCAGCCCCTTCCGAGTTTTCCTTGGCTGCTGGCTTCTCATCTTCTCCCATGAGACGAATGTTGTGCTTTTCCCGGAATTCATTGAGTTCTTTTCCCTTCGCCTGAAGCTGCTGGGTCAGTGTTTCGATGATCTTCTGTATCTGCAGGACAAACAACAGGAATTACAGAAGGATTTCAGGTCTCCTCCCCCACTGGAATGTATCCTAAGGGAAAGTAAGAGGAATGACTACCCTATACCTAGCCCAGATACAAAAGTAATCTTTTTCTTAAACATAGCTGTTTATACATTTTAATATTCATGAGAATTACCTCAGCTGCTTATATCTCAAATAGGGTCCAATGAGATAGCTCAGTGGTCTAGAGCGCCTCTTAGGCAAGGTTAGGCAACTGCAGGGACCATGGTTTGATCTCTGGTACCACATGCTGTGCCAGCCCTGACCCCAGGATAGGCTGAATCAGCCATAACATAAAGTTTAAAAAAAAATGTTACTTATAGCGCTCCCAAGGCTTAATTCAGTCGGTCCAAGGAAAATATATAATAAACTAATACAAAGGAAACTACTATAAACTAATTCTTCAGCTGATTTTGATATTTTCATGGATTACACGGCTCAACTCCCTACCTAGCCCAATTATATCTCAAAGAGCCCAGGAGGAAGGGTATAGCCAGCGGCTGGACTTGTTACAGTACAAACAACATAGGCCTGACCTTCAATATGACACACCCCTCCGCCCCATTTTGGTTTTGGTTGCCTCAAATTTCTACTCAGGACTCTCACTCACTTACCTGCTCCTTGTTATTCTCCAAGGCAGGCAGTACCTCTTTGACAGTCCGCTCCACAAGCACACCTCCAACCATGCGGAAGCACTTGCGAGTCTCATCTACCTCCTTCAGTGTGTCAATCACTAGGCTGCAGTAGGACAAGGCAGGGCCTCAGATGTCAATCCCACTCTTATTGCACCCCTCTTTTACAAAATGACCCACCCAGCTGTTATACTCTAACTTCTTACCTGTGCTCATTCAATTCCATCTCTAGCTCAGCTGCTTTGGATGCCAGGCCCCGCTGTTCCTGCCGAAGGCGGTTGAAGCCAGCAATTACCTTAGATACAAGAGAAGAGAGACAATGGAAATGACAGTAAAGATAGTAAGTAGGGTGGCAAGTTTCACAAAGCTGCAGCAGGGGATACCTACTTTGGAAATGGGTTGGACACAAGCTTGTAATTTTTTAGGTCAATATAGAACTGCATTCCATGGTAGCCACTTACAGCAAGATCTATTAGGCACCAGGGGATATAACAAAATAGATTTGGCCTCTGGCTTCTTGTAGCTTATAATCTGGTGAGAAAAAATTTCTCATATAGGGCTGGCATATAGCTCAGTTGCACAGCATTTGCCTAGCATGCAAAAGGCCTGGAATTCAAACTCTAGCAATGCAAACAAAATAAAACCAATAAACGGGGCAGAGAGATACCGGAAAATGTTTCTTGGTTTTTGTTTTATGGGCAAGTTCTCCTTATAACTCACTTATGTAGCTAAGGATGCTCTTATACTCCTGGTGATCCTCCTGCCTCAGCTGAGATTATAAGCATGCATCACCATGATTGGCTTCCCACATATTTTTATTGTATTTATTTATTTACCTCTTTTTGAGACCAGGTCTTGCTATGCAGATCAGGCTCTCCTTGAGCTCACTTTTATAGCCCAGGCTGGTCTCAAACTCACACTGATCCTCCTGCCTCAGCCTCCCAAGTGCTGGGATTACAGGTGTGCACCACCACGCCCGGCTCCCCTTTTTTTTTTTTTTTTTTTTTTTTTTGTCTTTTTGAGACAGGGTCTCGCTATGCAGTTCAGGCTGGCCTTGAGCTCACTTTTGTAGCCCAGGCTGGTCTCAACTCACACCGATCCTCCTGCCTCAGCCTCCCGAGTGCTGGGATTACAGGTGTGCACCACCACGCCCGGCTCCCATATATTTTTAATAGGCAGCCAGAAATAAGAACCCCTGCATAATCCTCTGTGAGCCTTGGTTTTCTCACCTAGAAAATGTGCATAACGATGCTTACAAGGTTGTTGTACCATGTCAACCAAAGAGCATGGAACAGCTCTATAAGAGATACTCTTGTGACCTCCACAAATCCAGAAGTGCCCCAAGACACTGCCATGCAAACCTCTGCCAAATCTCTTGTTCTCATTTGCCAGAGCTCCAGTCTCACTATCAAAGACTTTGCTCTAGTACCAATGATCAACCAACTCCCATTCATTCATAAATTCAATTTAAAGGATTTTTATTTTTATTTTGGCTGACTCTGGCTGCCTTAAGGGCGGGTGTGCTACGGCATGTGGAGCTGGTGATCGAACAGTGATCTCCTGTGCCTCACTGGGTTTGCCCAAGCAGGGACTCAAACAACTGAGCTAACCCGCAAGTCCCCTATGTGTTCAATTTGAGGCCAAGATGAGAGGACGTTTTGCGCTCAAGGTCAACCTGAACTACATGGCAAGACCCTATCTCAAAAAAAAAAAAAAAAAAAACATGGGCACATGGGCTGGGGAGATAGCTCCCAGGCACAAGTGCCTGCTGGGCAAGTGCAAGGTCGTGAGTTCGAACCCTGGTCCCACCAAAAAAAAAAAAAAAAAAAAAACAACTAAAGGCAGGGTCTTCAGATGTAGTCCAGAATGGCTTCAAACTCATGTGATCCTCCCCAGGTGCTGGAACTATGGGTATGTGCCATCATCCTGAGCCCATCTTCCCTTTCCTGATATTTCTAGCTCACACTCTAAGGTTCATACTCAGCTAATGTAATCCAAATGGCTGACCTGCACCACTCTTACATCCCTTCGACTGCCCAATAAACCAACTAGTGATCCCTGACAAAGCGCCAGGATGGTAGCACATGCCTATAGTCCCAGCACTCAAGAGGCTGGAAAAAGGGATAAGATGAAGGATAGCCTAGGCTGCAGAGTGAAGTCAAAGCCAGCCTGAACTACACAGTGGAACCCTGTCTCATAAAGCTAAATGGGAGGAAAAATAAAAAGTTGACCAGGGGTGGCCAGATAGCTCAGCAGACTAAAGCACCTTCTTAGGCAGAGCACAGTAGCCAGGGTTCATCCCTGGTGTGCTGTGCAGGACCCCAGGGCAATCTGAGATGGCCAGTTAAGACTGGGCATGGTGGGGCACACTTGTAATCCCAACTTTTGGGAGGGATACATGAAATACACTGGAGTATGATCTACATAGTGAGACCCTGTACTAAATAGAAAGAAAGAAAGAGGGCCCGGCGGGATGGCTGAGTGGTCTAGAGCACCTGCTTGGGAAAGCTTGGGCGGCTTCAGGGACCGCTGTTCGATCCCCGGCACCACATGCTGCACCAGTCCTGCTCTCGGGGCGGGCTGAGCCGGCCATAAAAATGAATGAATAAACAAATAAAGGTTCTGAAACAAGAAAAATAAAAAAAAATTTAAAAAAAAAAAGAAAGAAAGAAAGAAAGAAAGAACGAACGAACGAACGAACTTGTCACTCCAAGCCGGGTGTGGTGGCGCACACCTATAATCCCAGCACTCGGGAGGCTGAGGCAGGAGGATCGGTGCAAGTTCAAGACCAGCCTGGGCTACAAAAGTGAGTTCAAGGCCAGCCTAAACTGCATAGCAAGACCCTGTCTCAAAAAAAAAAAAAAAAAAAGAACTTGTCATTCCAGCAACTTACTGCCTTCTCCCATCCTCTAGCCCCTCATCCTAATCTATTTTATCAAGACATCTCAACTAATGCTCTGGAAATCTAATTTAGAGGCTGTTTTTCCTTTACCTTCATTCCCTATATCAAAACTGCTCATTTACAGTTCACTTCTGTCAATGCTCCAGATCAAAATAATTTCATGTGCTGAGTATGACAGTCCACTCATTCAAGACCAGTCTGAGCAACATTGTGAGACCCCTTGCCAGCCCCCAAATTATTTGCCACCTATGCAGATGCCATGACCAAATGAGATTCCAGATATCCTCCCCTAAGGACCCTGTCTCACCCTCACAACAATCCTTCTGCCTCTGTATCCCAAATGCTAGGATTACAGGTGTGCCACTACACTCTTCCATTTATTTTTATTTTGCTTTGTTTTTTGAGACAGGGTCTCACTGTGTAGTGCATACTACCTTTGAATCTACTATGTAACCCATGCTGGCCTCAAACTTCCAGCAATCATTCTGTCTCAGCCTCTGGAGTGCTGAGATTATAGACATGTGCCACCACACCTGCATTCCATTTCTTACTCTTGAGTTGTTAAATTACCCACACTAGGCTCAAGCTTGTGAGCCTCCTGCCTGAGCCTCTCAGTAAAATAATCCTACATTACAGTTACTTGCCATCATGTCCAAGTAGTAGTACACCCTTCTAACTTACACTGTGCCTCATGACTTAGCTATGCTAACCTAATACTACACTCTATGTCAATCTATGCTTTCCCCAACTCTCCTCCTCTTACCCCATTCCCTATTTTCTGTTTCACTGCTACCTTCATTTGAAGGCTTAACTCAATTAGCCCTAGTATAATCATACCATAAATGGAAAAATAAATTTGTCTGATTCTCAATTCTCTCAATTAAAAGGCCTGTTATTGCAGCTACTGACTTTGGCTAAGTTATCCAAAGCTTCTGAAATTCAAGTTTCATTTCATGTAGCAATAATTAACAGATGAGGGGCCTGACAGGATGGCTCACTGGTCTAAAGCGCCTGCTTGGGAAAGCTTGGGCGGCTTCAGAGACCACGGTTCAATTCCCGGCACCACATGCTGCGCCAGCCCTGCCCTCTGGGGGGCGGGCTGAGCTGGCCATAAAAAACGAATGAATAAACAAACAAAGGTTCTGAAACAAGAATAAAAATAATTAAAAAAAAAAATAATAATAATAATAATAATTAACAGATGATAAAACAAAGGGTCTAGCACAGTATGTTGTTCACTTCCACTTTATTTATTTATTTATTTATTTATTTATTTTTGAGACAGAGTCTTGCTATGCAGTTCAGACCAGCCTTGAGCTCACTTTTGTAGCCCAGGCTACAAAAAAAAAGTCCTCCTGCCTCAGTCTCCCAACTGCTGGGATTACAGGTGTGCACCACCACGTCTGGCTCACTTCCATTTTATTTGTGTACTTTTTCTTTCCAGTACCAGGGATTGAACTCAGGACCTTGCACTTGCAAGGTAGGCACTCACGCCGCTGAGCTATCATCTCCTTGGCCCACTTCCATTTTATTTGTAAAGGATGTATGTGGCTCACATTTGTAGCAGTGATTAAAAAAAGAAAAAGAAAAAGGTTGTTTTGGGTTTTTTTGCAAGACTGGGGTTCGAACTCACAACCTTGCACTTGCCAGGCAGGCACTTGTGCCATTGAGTTATCTCCCCAGCCCCTGGAACTCATTTTTGTAGCCCAGGCTGGTCTCAAACTCACACCAATCCTGCTTCAGCTTCCTGAGTGCTGGGATTATAGGAATGCCCACAGCCCAGCTGTTTTGGCTTTTTGAGGCAGGTTCTTGTTATGTAGTTCAGGCTGGCCTTGAGGTCACTTTGTAGCCCAGTATGGTCCTGAACTCAC
The DNA here is from genome assembly GCA_004027025.1 of Myocastor coypus. Classification (NCBI taxonomy): domain Eukaryota; kingdom Metazoa; phylum Chordata; class Mammalia; order Rodentia; family Myocastoridae; genus Myocastor; species Myocastor coypus. Next base: position 619 of record PVJA010055264.1, on the reverse strand, counting down.
ACCAATCTTTCTGCCTCGGGATTACAGGTATGAGCCACACTGCCTGGCTTAAAAATGTATTTTTCACTCATTGTTTTGTCTGGAACAAAGGCCAGAGTATTAATCAAAAAGCTGCCTAACACCAGAGATTTAGCTTGTGGCACAGCACCAGGCATGAGATCCTGAGTTTGATTCCTGGCATACTCCACCCCCCAAAAAGAAAAAAACAGTTTAGCAAGGTGTGGTGGCACTTGAGAGGCTGATGCTGGAGGACTGCTGTGAGTTCTAGGCCCAACTCAACTCTCACACAGTGAGACCATGTCTCAACAAAACAAAACAAAATGCAGCCGGGCGTGGTGGCTCACGCCTGTAATCCCAGCACTCGGGAGGCTGAGGCAGGAGGATCGGTGTGGAGTTCGAGGCCAGCCTGGTCTACAAAAGTGAGCTCAAGGCCAGTCAGAACTGCATAGTGAGACCCTGTCTCAAAAAGACAAAATAAATAAATAAATAAATAAAACAAAACAAAATGCAACAGGCTGTGTCATTTACCACATTTCCTCAGCTTCCTTAGAGAACTTTTTTCCAACACTGCTCCATTTCTTTTTTTTTTTTTTAAGAATTTTATTTTATTTTAGCCGGG
>PVJA010055263.1:0-11228 GCA_004027025.1 Myocastor coypus | reverse complement strand
AAAAAAAAAAAAAAAAATTAACTCTAAAGCTGGATCTACGTAGGGCCAGGGATGGAGCTCAGTGGCACAGCGCCTGCCTACCAAGCACAAGGCCCAGAATTCGATTCCCGGTACCAAAAAATAAAATAGTAAAAAGACTTAAAAAAAAAAAAAGTCCCTTTGTAAAGCTGGATCTACTTAAATGTAAACCTTGTGAGTATTACCATGACTGTTCATACATTAGTAGTTATATCAACAAGTTGTTAGATCAACAAAAAGCCTATATGAAGAAAATTAATTCCTGGCTTAATAAGATCCCTAAGTCACAACAACTGGGGTCCTATACAAGACTGAATTCTAAAGTCCAAAGGAAAGATTAACAAAGAAAGAAAAAAAAAACTTGCCATGTAAGAATTCACAAACTAAGGTGTGATAACACTATAAGCCTGAAAAGGAACCCCTTTAAGTGAGCAGTGTACAGTAACCCCAATCGCATGTCTATGTCTACAACTGTAAGAGTGATTCTTGAAGACTTCCATTTACACTCTAAATCTGTCTATACATACACACCGCTTACATTTTGATGTTCTATAAAAAACTATCACACTCCTCTAACAGCAGATTATTTAAGGAATTTTAAAACACAAAACTTCCACCAATTGAAAAACTAACATGTTCCTTTAAAAAGTAACCAACATCATTTGTATTACTTTGAAATTATTAGACAAAGTCTGCCTCTTGTGTCATCTGTTCATATTACTCTGTCTTCCACGGGGCTTTGCATAACTGGACAAATACACTGCTAGGGAGGCACAATTAATCTTTCAGTCCTTAACATAAACTAAGTTAGGACAGTAAACTGCTCATCCTCCTTTCAACTATTCAATTCTAAGCATCACTTATAGTCCTTCTTAATGGAATATAAGAGAAGCACAGAAATTCAATTTAAAGAAGTAATAGCATTAAAAACTGCTTTGGAAGCAAACATCTGGGGAGTGGCTATACAGAAACACTCTACATTAGATAACATGTCACACTACCTGAAATGTTCATTTGATATAGGACAAAATCTGATGCTTTGCACACCAGTAAAATGAGAGTGAATTCTCAGTCTACAGAGAGTACTTGTTCTTTGCTTCCTTTATAACCAACTACCTTGACTCCTCTATACACATTATCCTTTCTTCAAAAATTACACTTCTCTTTGTAATATGATTCACGATACATTGAGAACAGGTCTTTGAAGAAGTGTACATTTTACCCTCCACCTTCTCCACCAAGTAAGCAAGACCTCTTGAATGAGTAACAATATTCAGCTATTACCCAAAGACATTCAGGGCAAATCTCCAAAGAATGGTCTTCTCATTTCTCAGATCATTGCTATGCATTTATTACCATATATCACTATTCTATGGGCATCAAAAGCAGATTTTTTTACATGACCATTACAAAGCAGGCCCCCAGTCTCAAGTATTTGTGTGTAAAATTTACAGAGTTACTCCCAAATGTGACAGGAAAACTATACCACAACAAGAGGTCAGTGAAAAAGACAAGGGGAGAGCCCAGGGCTTATTTGATGCGGAACAATCTATGCACTCAAGTACTGATCCTAGAACAAATAAGATTTGCTGAAATATCCAGGCACTGAGAGGGAGACGTCCCACAACTAGCAGGCAGCAGAGACAGCGTTTCCATCCAAGAAGAGGCTACCCGACCTGGGCAAACTGAAGGGGATGCTGCAGCACGGTGGGTTAAGATGGTGCCTTCAGCCGGTGGAAGACCACGAGGGCTGGACTCGAAGGCTTCATCGTTGGGCTGTAGTCTTAGGGTTTCCGGAATCACAGCTCAAGTTTCACCGAGAAGCAGGGAAAACAGAAAAGAAAAAGGAGGCAGCAGGCATGCAGCCCGCACCTTCACCCAGCCCTGGAGTCCGCGTCCTCAGCGAGGGAGCTGGGAAATAACGGTTCCCGACACACGCGCAGCTCCGCACACCACACCAAGGCACCGGCGCCGACCCCGGCCTTGGGCGAGTAGCCCGGCCCAGCCTTTCCCTGGCCTCGCCCCGGGAGCGGCCAAAAGTTTCCAGCCAAAGTCCACAGCACCCGCTCGCTCCGCCAACCGCTGCAAGGCAGCAGGCACCACCGCCGGCCCGGCCCTGCCCGGCGCGGGCCGGCCCTGCCCGGCTCAGCCCGACCCGGCCCGCCCGGACCCTGGACCCTCCCTCGGCCCGCGCCCGCCGCAGATCACCTACCACAGAGCCGGGAGAGCAGCAGCAGCGGGAAGAGCAACAGCAGCAGCGGCGGCGGCGTCGGGGCCGGCGGCAGGAGTCCGGTCGCGAGGGGAGCAGCGGAGGAAAGTTGCGCCCGGCCGCCTCCGGGACACAGCACGGCCGGCGCCATGCCCCTCCCGCCCCCCGGCCCGCCGGCCCGCACGCCCGCCCCCCGTGCTCCCGGGCCCTGGCGCTTCAGGCTCTGGGCGGCGGCGGCGGCGGCGGCGGAAGGTCCGGCGCGCGTGTCCTTAACTCCCAGCTCTGGCGCCGTCCCCGCCGGCTGACAGGGTGAAGAGCGCTCGTGGGTGCCTCGACTCCGCCGTCGCCGACGCCACTGCCGGGGCTGAAGCGAGAGCCGCCCGCCACAGCCGCCGCCACTCCCCTCCCCCCGGCCCCGCCCGCCGCGAACTCCTGGGAACTCGGAATGCACCACCCCGCCCTCGCGGGAGGGGGAGAGGAGCCGACCCTCGGAGCGGGGCTGGGGCTCGCCCGCCCTGTAACTCCGTCTGCTCCGCCGGTGCCAGCCGCGTTTCTTCTCACCCCGCCCTCCTATATACGCTCCTCCTCCTTCGGCAAAAAAAAAAAGAAAAGAAAAAAGACCTCTTTATCCACTTCGCTAACGGGGTTTCTCTCAAAGGAGAGCTTTCAAAGGGACAAGAAAATCTGGACTAGGTTACCCGGCCCCGCCCCTCGTTGGTGCCTCGTTTCCCCCCTCCTCAGCCTTTCCAATGGTCTCGCCTACTCCGCCCCTCGCGGGTCCTCCCGGCCCCGGCATTGACAGAGGCGGAGTGCGGCGGGATGGTCGCTCCCGTCGCCCGCCGCTCTCCGTTCGCGGGCGGCGCTCTCGCTCCGGCGGGGCTCGGGAAGAGGGTGGGTGGCGAGGGCGAGGCAGGCAGCCCTGGCGTGGCCCCAGCTAAAGGCTCCTGTCTGGGAAGCTTCAGGCTTTCGGGACCGACCAGTCCCTGCTCGGGTGCGGCAGCCGGAGCTGAAAGGGGCCACTCTGTCCTCCTCTCAGCGTCTCGGCCGAGCTCTCCGAATCCCGCCCTTCTCTCAGCCCCATTCCGCCCCCCGGCGGTTTCCGAGGCTCGCGGGCTCGGACATTCTCCTGCTCTACTCCCCGGGACGCTGCGTGGAGGGGCCCGCGGAGCCGGGCGAGGAGCGGGACCGCGGGAGGTTTGCCGTCTCGCCCCCGCTTTCCTCGGGTGTCCGCTTTCCCGGCCCGGCGGCAGGCAACAGGAGACCATGGCTCTGCCCCCATCCCAGGCTTCGCGCGAGGCGGCGTCTCTCTTTGGTCACTCGCGTGTTCGCACGTGTCATTTTATTTTCATGTTTTTTTTGAACTAGTCGCAGAAAAGTGACCTGGAGAAGTATCACACATTTGCCCGTGGGAGGCTTGTCTGTGGTCCAGCGTGACTGTCCCACCAGCCCTCTTCATCCATCTGCTCAGCACAGCCCAGCCCAGGTGGCTTGACCTTGAAGCCCCAGCCACCCGCCAGTGGTTCTAGAGGAGGAGGGACAGATAGTTCGGACCGTCCTTACGAGAGTAGAGGCAGAAGACACGAGTGCCAAGGTCTGACAACCATTAATTTTATGTAGGTCCTGCCTTCACCACCACATATTCATGAGTGTGCTCCGGTAGGACAGGACACTCCCTCAGAGAGGAGCCTGTCCTTACTCAGCCAAAGCTTTCTGCCCCAGAAGCCACACCGCCCTCTCCTTTGAATCAATAGAGCCTCCCCACTGACTCACAAAGTGTTCTTCATCTCCTAGGCTACACATCTTAGCCCTCCCTGCATCTCTTTTTCTCGTTAACTTACACCTCCTGCCCTGCCTTTCATTATTGGGTTTAGTCCCCCTTTTCCTCATTGCCCTTTCTTTCTCCCTTCCTGTGCCTGCTGTGGCTGTCATCCTTAAACCTGTCTCCTGTAGCCACTACTTTCTATTACCTAGCCTCACGATGCTCTTAGGAATAAATCTTGTCCTGCATAGCTCCAGGAGATCCCCTGATGATGATCATAATTGACAAAATGTAGCTATTGTGACATTCCTCAGCTGTGCTGACACCTCTGTTTCCCTTGAGAAAATTTCTTTTCCTATTTTCACATTCCCTAAACCTAATTTCACCGCTAACTTTAGACAGCCCACTGCACAATAACTAGCTAATTATCTGTTTAGATAGCACTTAAACATGTGTTGAGACTCAGTTAAATGTTAAACAACTAAAATTTTAATATTGCTCGCCAATTTTATTCCCTGGGCCTTTCCCTGATAGTTCAAAATTACAGAAGAAGTAATTTAACGAACATTTTAAAAAGCACCCAATGCTTACTATGGGGGCTACTGTGAAATTACTGCAAAGACCATAAGAAAATGGGTTTACTATTTTTCAAAGGAATGATCTGGAACTTTAAAAAAAAAATAAAAAGTATTTCCTCTGCATTTGGAAAAAATTGAATAATGACCTTCCTTACCTAAATGAAAGAGAATAAGAACAGGATTTATAGACATCATATAAGTACTTAAAGAGCACTGTGCTGGTGTTTTATGTGCATATATTCATTATGTTCTAATACTAATTTGTGTTGATATATCTTCAACCAGAGATGTCAAAGCATATGGTTACTTCCCAAAAAGATAGCATTACTATTATCTTCACTTTACAGCAAGAGGAACCTAGGCACAGAGGCTAAATTATCTGCAAATACTGCCCACCAGGTACAATAGTTTTCCTGCCTGAGAACCAAATTCTTGCTGGCAGCATGCACTACTGTCTGATCCCTTAAGATTTCTCTTCTCTCTGAGCTGAGAACAAATTTATAAGGAAAATAAATTTTCTGATTTCTAAATGTGTCCATTGTCAAATTACATTCTTCTGAGGGCCAATGAGATAGCTCAGCAGACAGAGTGTCTACTTTTGCAAACACAGGTTCAATCCCTGTCCCAAATGTCACTCTGGCCATGCCCCTGGGGCACTCTGAGCCAGTGACAGAGTCCAGCTATGGTAGTGGCACATGCCTGTAATCCCAGCACTGGTGAGGCTGGAAACAGGGTCACCATGAGTCCCATGTGCATAGTGATCCACTGTACCAAATACACAGATGAAAAAAAAATATTCTCAGATGAGTAAAATTTAAACAAATCCATCATGCTTTTATACTTGAAAATTATTACTGGTTAATGTTACTTTATCTTACTAGGAATACTCACTTTTTCAAGAGTGAAAGCTGCTGTCATTTTTTTTAAAGACTAATGTAGCAGTGCTACTAGGTTATGCCATTCTTAGTTTTTTTTAAAGGTAAATTCACATTTCTTATTTGAGTAGCAAAAAATGAAATAATTATAGCTAACTTACTAGTATTTTTGACACATTTGAGTACCTAGGCTTGCTTTTTGTCCCCCCTTAAGGAAGGGTCTAAAGGATATTCAGGGTCTCCCTACTAGATCAGACTCATAGTGATCTCTTTTGCAGTCTCCCAAGAGCTAGGATTAACAGGTGTGTGCCACCATTCCTAGTCTCAGTAGACCTGTTTAGCGCACCCCAGGAGCAGGGACCAGCACAGCAGGCCTGGGGATCGAGCCCCTGGCCCCTGTGCCTGCTTGCAGATGATTAATCAGCTGAGCTACTTGGCCAGACTGCCTTCTCTAAAAAAAAAAAAAAAAAAAAAATCTGAACAAAAGTCAACATGATCCTAATGCTAACCATGGTTTGGTTTCATTGTTCTAAGAGTGAATGCTAATGATGTCCATCCAAATTTCTGCCTCAAAAACTATTTGCCACTTATTAAGATTCTTTATCTCTTCAGATTAAAAAAAAATGTCATTTTTAACAAAAACAGTCATGTACTGTGCTGGACATTTTACATTTGTTCCAATAATCCAAATTAAAAATTTGAGACTATTATTAGAATTTCATCACTTACTGAAATATAGATGGTATTTAATAGTAGAGGTAGAATATTATATACTTGAACGAACTTCCCTTACCATCAGTAAATTATTTATAACCTGCTGTGTGAAAAAAGTAACTAATTAGAAGACATGAGCACAACTTTGTAGCATGTCCAAATTGCCATCATAATTGATAATAAACTGGAATTATCCACCTAGAATCACAGAATTACACAAATACTGAAAGTGCAGAGCCATAAAAAATTACCACTTGCATGATATTCACCAGCCACACATTTAACAGAACAAGTCTTCCTACTAAAAAGGTTTTCCTCAGAATCATAAACTTTCCCCCTCCTATGTCCTCAGATTTTTGCTCAAAATTCACTTTATCATTGAGACCTTCACCACCATCCATAGGAAAGGGCTTGCCCCATCCCAAATCAGATTCTCCTAACTTGGTTTATTTTCTCCATTCCACTTGCCATTTGACATGTCATTTACTAAATGTCTTTTCCCCTGCATAGAATGAAAGTTCTAGAGGTAGGCAGTTGTCTATTTTTTCACTGCTTAAATTCAATATAAATACCTAGAATAATGCTATATATTTTCCAGGCTTGATGATCAAACAACAATGGTAACAATATATTCACGTGCATATCTAATGGCAAACAAACTCAAGTATATTATTTTTTTAAAATCTTAGGCATAATATTGATCTCATTGAATTATTTAAGCTAGAAGATGATTACCCTGACCATTGCTTAAGACTTTGATTTAATTTTCTTTAGTGTTGCTTTTTAAACAATACCTTCTTCATTCTCTATTTATACTTCTCTACCATCTCTTTGTAATAGTAGGGCTGGCACTAGGCAAATTACATGCATCCTTTATCAGTTGGCTTCCTGATTGGGTTATATCAATGAAAGTCACTATAGAGTATAAAAGGTAGGAGTGTGGCAGAAGGGACTTTTCCTTTCCATTTGCTTCTTGCCCCTATCAATGTTTCTTCAGCAGTCATAGCCCATCATTCTGTTTTTAGCAGTTGCTTCCAGACAGCCAATGTCCCACTTATTTTACCTTCTAAATCCCAGACTTACCCAACCTTTCCAATGTCAGCTCCAGCCAAACCGTTCTCATTTCTCACAGGTGCTTTCTCAAGCTGGATAGGCTCTCTCCTTTGAATTTCTCAGTTCTAAAAACCAAACTTAGTCCTGTTGTTTCCATAGCTCTAAAGTAATAACAGTTTCCTGCCTAGAAAACAAACACACATCTTGGTGTCACCTGAGTTTTCCTGTCACTGATCTGGAGTCTCCTCACCAATGGTATAATGTTTCTGTAATATTGAGTTCCTTCCCTTATATAGTTTGGTGCCCGTATTTCTCATTGAGCCTCAGCTGATGCTTATATTTTCAGTTCCTATTTCCCCAAACCTTCACTTACAATGGTTATTTTCCTTTGTGTCAAACTGTTCAAAATTACATAACCAACACCAATCCATCAATTAGCATAAATATGAACAAGACAAACGAGCAAAACTTGTGTTTCCTTGGCAGCAATGCAGGTTAAGTGGCGGGGGGTTGAAATGAGGAAACTTGGAAATAATTTTGTTGAAGTTTTAGTCATATATGTAGTGATTTGTTATGTAATTGATACTCCTTATCCAAGTCATGGTAAGAGCAAATAGAAGTCTGTCATTTCAGATGACTTATGCGATTTATTTCTCTATGGACCTTTGCTACACGTGCAAGTCATCATGAAATTGGAAGGTAAGACAATTATTTGCAAATAGAACTCAACTTCTCAAATGTACAATGAAAACAAAAATACAGTTCACAAAATCCTATCTGAAACCTACCATTTATAATATACAGCTCATTCATGGGGGTGCTAGATGTTAGCTTGAGAAACTGATCTTCAGGAGGTAAAAATAGCTATACTACATTATTATGGTAGAATAAACAATCTGAGTTACTTTAATGAGAATTATTGAACTACTGTATGCCAGGGAGGGGAAAATGAAAAAAGCTAAAATAATGCTGTGACAGTTGACTGATAGATTGTGTCGACTTGAGGAAGAAGTGCACAACTAAATTGGCTCAGCATTGTTTTAGGTGTGAAAGAACCACCCCATTTTACCAGAATGAAATGAAAGTGAAACAAAGAATGAAGGCTTCTATTTCTTTAGCAGAGCCCCAGTCTTGTCTGTCTAATTAGTACAGGCCCTTCAGACTCCTCATTTAAACTTGCATAGGACACTGTGTTCCAAGCTTCTCACTAGATCTCCTTCAGAGATCCAGTACACAGACTGACTTGAATTCTTCTACATCTGACTCTGGTTATTGTAAAACAATCACAAATTTTTATATATGTGTGTATTTTGCATTAAATCTTTTTATTTAGTACGCACTGGCTGATAACCATTTTGGTACTGTATAAGGGTTACGTGGAGACATCCCTTCTTAGGTAAAAGATTAGTAGTTGAATGTGGCTCATTCTACAGCTATGAGAGGCACAAGGCCTAGTGAGCCTTGGATTCTAGAGTTGACACATTCCTCATGTAGGTGTCCTACTCTAGCCCATTTACCAAGTGACTCAGAGAGCTGTTAAGTTTGAGTGGAGTTTAGAACAAGAAAAGGCGGGGCTGGGAAGATAGCTCCGAGGCACAAGTGCCTGCTGGGCAAGTGCAAGGTTGTGAGTTCGAACCCTGGTCCCACCAAAAAAAAAAAAAGGCTCTCATCAGGTCCACGTCCCAGCTGGTGTGCCCACTCATTGGCCACTAGGATCATAGGATCCAGCAGATGCAATGGTGGTTCTTGAAGTGTCACTGGCAGGTAGAGATGCTCTTTGTAATTATAAAGGGTCTTCAAATATGGTTCATATATAATATAATGATGATAAACCTAATATTGCTGCTTCTCAAATATTGTTAAACCTATGTTATAATGTTCAAGTTATAAAATGTTGAGAGTTACCACCACTTAAAGAAAACTGGCCTGCTATTCTGGGGAGAGAATTAATACATTTCCCTTTTTGCAGAGGATAATTATAACATGTTAGGTATAATTATGAACTTGTTTTATCTGTAGACTATGGCTTATGTTGTAATTTTTTTCTTTTGAAATATTAACTCACTTTGAGGGCCTCATTATGCAGTTCAGGGTGGCCTTGAGCTCACTTTATAACCCAGGCTGTATTTGAATTTACAACAATCCTCCTGCCTCAGCCTCTTGAGTACTGGGATTATAGGAATGTGTTACCACACCTGGCTGAGACTATGGTTTAATGAAATGTGCCTAATTGCCAAGTCAACAAAGGGATTTTTGTGACAGTTAACTGATGTGTCAACTTGGACCAGAAATCACCAACTAAATTGGCTCAGCATAGTTCTGGAAGTGGCAAAATCATTGCCGGGATGGTATACAAGGGAACCAAGGATGGAAGACATTTTTCTGTTTCTTTGGAGGAGCTCCAGTCTTCGCCTTCACTTTGGATGATGCTGGTTTTAGGCAGAGACTCCTCAGCCTCCTGATAGAGGCTTGCATGAGACACTCAGTCCCAGACCTCTGACTGGATCCTTCGGTATGCGGAAACTTTTGTACTCTTCTGTGCCTGACTCTGGCAGGTCATTGTAAGACAACTTTATACATTTCTATGTATATGTGTAATTTACATTATATCTTTTTCTCTAGTAAGCACTACCTGATACAAATACAACTTGTACTCTCATAAACGTTAGAGTAGGTTTTATTTCTACTTAATAATATTCATTTAAAACTTATATTTGAATGTAGTAATATTTTTTTTAATGGAAGGGAGTCTTACACGTGATTTTCTGTTTTATATAGATTGTATTGTATCAAAGAAGTCTAGTGTCTGCATAAGTTTATTCAGTGAAGAGCCATTTTTCCTTCCTTGGGTGCTTCAACAGATTCTGTCCTAATATGTTACATGAAGTATTGTTTTCTCACTTGTACCTTATGGTATCTGTAACCCTGAACCACAAGTTCTCTAACCTTGAAAGATATACATTATAAGATTGTATCATGCAGAAGCTGGGCGTGATGGCACACACCTGTAATCCCAGCACTTGGGAGGCTGAGGCAGGAGGATTGGTGCGAGTTTGAGACCAGTCTGGGCTACAAAAGTGAGCTCAAGGTCAGCCTGAACTGCACAAGACCCTGTCTCAAAAAGACAAAAAAAAAAAAAAAAAAAAAAAAGATTGTATCATGCTGTATTTCTGTATTTTGATTTTAATTTACTTTGTTATCATGACAGTCATTAAAAGTCAAAGGAAAAGGCAGATGACCAGAGAAAGAACATGTAACTATAGAAGAATGGTCACTGAGATACAGTATTACTGGCTAAAAAGAATACAACCCTGTAGAAACCCTGATTTTCAGAAAGACTGTTTTCCGCTTCTTTCAAATGATGTTGCCTGCACATGTAACTAAGTTTTGTGTAACTAATTATACAACTAATTGTTGTATAACCTTCACTCAACAGCCCCTCTGTTTTGGAGCTCAACTTCTACATGAAGAGCTTGACTTACTTCATCAGTGCCTTCCAACTTCTGGTGAACTTCTGATTTCAGCAAGAAAATCATATTTGAGAGTTTTTTCTCACTTACCTTCTCTTTCTTACAATTTACTATTGTTAAATTTATTCTTTGTCTTTCAACTTTTTGTCTTCTAACACATCTCCAAATCCATTAGCCTGCATTGACTTTTTTGCCCTCCTCTGAAAATGATACCCTCCACTCCTTAGTATGCACTTATCAACTCTTAACTGTTTTGTTAATCCTTCTTTAATGACATTCATCATCCCTGTTCTAGGTTAAGTGTACTTAATAAGACCTCAATAGAATGTTGTTGAAATTTCTTCATATCAAACTTTCTCTTAGCTTCCCAAAGTTATGTGTCAATGCTTATATTAATTATTATTGTGTACTTTTTTTTTTTTTTTTTTTTTTTTTTTTTTTTTTTTTTTTTTTTTTTTTTTTTTTTTTTTTTTTTTTTTTTTTTTTTTTTTTTTTTTTTTTTTTTTTTTTTTTTTTTTTTTTTTTTTTTTTTTTTTTTTTTTTTTTTTTTTT
>PVJA010055262.1:0-11240 GCA_004027025.1 Myocastor coypus | reverse complement strand
CACCCAGCAAGAAAAAAAAAATCCTTAATTACAATGCATGGAACGCAGAGCTAGATTGGTGAGATGAGCTTTAGGAGGCTTAGATTCAATAGCCTCCAACATCACAAGCTTCACTGGTGGCACACTGCAATTGCAAAACCTTTGACTGTGTATGTATCTGCTTCCTCTTAGTCCAAAGAGAAGTATATTCTTTCCTTTTCTTTTTTTCTTTCTTTCTTTTTTCTATGCAACATCAATAGAGAGGTGGGTCATGCCCACACACTGCACTCTATAGAATGATTGTGAGGACAGTATGCAATATGTCAACTTTCAAAGAAAAGAAGGGGGAAAAGAAAGAAAAAAAAAGTAATGTGGATTTAGAAAGGTTAATGTTTAATTGTTTGATCAATCTTATATACCTATATGTATTAATTTAAACTGATCTCATGATGAAATTATGTAATATAACCATTGTTAAATTTAAACAATAAAAAAATTGGAAAAAAAATAAAGATTTCACATGGCCTCAGCACATTAGGACAGTTAAGATAGCATAGCTAAAGTTACTTTAAAAATTTACAGCACTGATTCCAAAAGTGGCAAGAATGAAAGAAAAGATATGTTTCAAGTGAGGGGGACAATTTTGAGATGAATTAATGGCAATGTGTCTTTTATTGCAATATTTTTAAAAATTCAAACTATATTTTTAATCATATCTTTATATTCCAAAGTCCTTTTCTGTGAGTGCATGTGTTTTAAGGGAAATATCACAAGTATTCCCATAAAGAATGAGTAAATAATTGTCTTTATTTTCTGTGTGCCTCTTGGCAATACTCTCACACTGTTACTTTCTAGGTGTCCAATATATTTAGCAAAAGCAAGTCTGAGAGCAAGGAATGCTTACAGAGAAAAGTATGGACATTTAACCTCACCCAAATTGCTAATCTGTTTTTTTTAAAAAAATAGTACTTTTAATAAGAAATTACAATGCGACAGTTTCAAAATATGTTAGTAGAACATTCACAATAATTGACACGATGCATATTGCTGTCCTTGTCATAGTTATACAGGGCACAAGGTGTACACATGACAAACTTTCTAATGGTTATTGATACAATAGATTTCTTCTTCTTTGATCTAAGAGAAGGTAATTGTATACATAGTCAAATGTTCCATAATTGCAGTGTGCTACTGGCGAGACTAGCAATGTTGATAGCTGCTGATTTGAGCCTTTTACAGCTCAGCATACTAAACTACCCTTAAGATTTATGCGCCGTGTTTAAGCTTTTCTGCTGGGTGGTCTCTTTGAAGAAGTAAGATGTAAATGCAATGTGGGAGAAAACTCATTTCATGATTTACTTCAAAATTTATGATTGAGCTGCCTAATCAGTTTTGCATCAAGGCCATATCTATGTGAAAGCAAAGACATGTGAGATAAGTTATCATGTAACCAGTTATGCATGTATAAATGAACAGAAAGCCATCTATTAATCTGTAATATAGATCATGGGATGAAGGAGGAGGAAGTTAAGTGCACGAATAAAAAATATATTGCTTTCTGAGTAGGTAGATTATAGCAAAAGGGCAATAACTTTATTTAATAAATGTAAACCATATGATACTGTAGCTGAATATTTAAAGCAATTTCTCAGGTAAGTTGATTGTCAGTACATGGGGAAGGCCATGTTTCAAACTTACAATAAGGGAATTTTAAGAAGCTTTCTTCTGTAGGATTATCTTTAATTATTTGAAGTGAAATATACATAAAATTAAATACATAATAATACAGTTGTCTATAGTAACTCCATCTGTCTCCTCCCTTTCCTACTTTTCACCATCCCTTCTCTTCTCTCCCTGACTCTCCTCCTCCTCCCCTCTCCTTTCCTTCTTTCCTTTACTCTTTTAGGAGGTCAAGTGAGCATTTAGAGAGGGTAATCACAACACTGATCCCTTATAATTAACCTAACAAACAAAAATTCTATGGTAAATTTCAGGGCAAGTGGGAGGGTGCATGATGGTTAGGGAAGATAAAAGAATGAGAAACGTAGGATGGCAAGACATAATGTCCTTATTCTTAAAATAATGTTCTCTATCTGGGGTACAGAAGTGGTGAGCAAAATAGAATACCTGGTATTATAGGTTTAATTTTATTGTATATGTCAATATGAAGCACACTAAAAAATGAACTGACTTAGCCTTAATGATACAAGTATATTTGCACCGAAATGAGGATATGTCCAACTCAAAAATATATCAAAATTTAAACCTCATTTGCATATGTAATATTGGTTAGAGTTAATGTTCATTGCATAATAATGCTCCCACTTGGAGAGGCCATTAGGTTGATTTGCATTTATTTAAATGTTCTTGTGGGATGTTGATTTTGTCTGTACAATTCCTAGAGTAATTAAAACACTGTGCTATTAAAGCAGGTGAAAGAATTTACAGAAGCTCTAAAATAAAAATGTACCTATTGATGGGTTGATCAAAAGAAAATTTACTCATATAAACAGCTACTTTTTCTTCAGCATAGTCATTCTGCAAAAATCCCTCCTACTCATTATTCTTGTGCACTTTAGGAATTTAAAGTCATCTTTACAAATAAGGAAAAGAATCATTAAACTACAACAATATGGTAGAAAGTGTGGTACATTGATATGGGAATAAATTCTTCCAGTCCTTATGTGCACACTTTTTTACCTTGTTATTCAGTAGCATGACTGCTTTTTCTACAGTATCAAAAATTGAAATCTATTTTTAACCCCTTAATTTCATTCAGTCCATGAAACTAGCTCTAGCCAATTTGATATAACAAGTAGAAAATAGGTGCAAGAAGAAGGTCAAAGCACTAGCTTACTGGAGCTTTGTCCCTTACTAGATCTGATACCTTGAGACTACTATGAAAATGAAACCAAGCAAGTCTGCAAGTGATCAGAAAGTTACTTGGAGGAAACCAGAGGCTCCCCAGATGACAGCCTGCCAAACACTAGGGAAATCAATGAGCTCATTCTGGATCATCCAGTCAACAGCAGATTTACCAGCTAGTCATACATATAGGAACAAAACCAGCACAGATCAATCTCTTCAGCACTGTCTAAAATATCTTCCCAACCAACCCACAGTATCATCAACTAAGTAAAATATTTATCAGTTAAGTCACTGAGTTTTTTTATGTTTTTTTTATGTCATAGCTCACTGGTACTGAAAGTCTGCGAAAATTACAGAGTAAAAGAAAGCAGGGAAGAGAATAGAAGTTTGAACATGTACCAGAAGGTGTAGAAATTTTAAGGAATTTTGTTAGGGCAGGCCTTTCGAAAAGTTAACATTTGAATAAACACTTAAAGAAGATAAGAAAGTCATTCATTTAAGTTATGAATTTGACAAGTAGAGAAAATACTAATTGTTAAGTTCCTGAGGCATAGCATGTCTTGCTTCTAAGCAAAGCAAGATCAGAATGTAGGTCACTGTAAAAGATAGAGAGAAAACAATCTGTCAAATATTCTAGGAGTTCACTATAACATTTGGAAATAGACTTCTGCAGAAGGTGATATTCTTGAGCCTTCCCTTACTCAACATAGTCTTATGCTAATTATTTATTCCAGGAGTAGAAAATGGAAATAAGCCAGATCAATCCCGTTTTCCTTCTTGGAAATTAGAAACTTGAAACACAGAGACATAGATCTCCAGAAGAAATTGAAGTCACCTTAGAGAATGTCTTTGTCTTGGATCCTATGACAATATACTGTTAACTACTTAAAAATAGAAGCAATGCATTAATTTACTAATGTGGAAGCTCTAACATACAAGATCAGGTTGCTGGCATATTTAAGATCTGTTATGTTCGTGTTATTGGGAACATTCTCCCAGCCTCAATTTGTTGGTGCAGATAAGAAAGCCTCAGACATCAAGAAATCTTGACAAGGGAAGTTTTACTTTTACAACAACGCATGAGCACACACTCAGGAATGCAGCAGCAGGCCCTTTTAGCTGATCTTTTCCCCATAGGCTGCTTTAAAGGATGCTAATCTATTCCAGTTGGCTAGTGTAAGCCATACAACGGTGTTATGTTCAGGGCGTGCAAGGGGAACAATTGAACACAGGACACATAATTTATAGGGATATTTTATAATAGTTACTTCAAAGAGGCAAATACAAAAGAGTGCAGAAAATCTGTCCACTAGAGACCCAAAGAATCCAACTGAGGGTCTGGACCCCAAGACAATGCCCTTCGTGAGTCCATCTGAATGTGTAGAGCCCACGACAATGTTCCCAACAAGTTCAGTTGGGAACCTGGAGACCACAACAATGTCTCATGTAAGTCTGTTTAACAGTGCTGCTCGAGGAGGCCCCAAAATTTAGGGTGCAGACTAGAAAGTCTGTGCCTGCAGGATGAAGGATCTGTGTCAGCAGGTTGAGGAGTATGCACGGGCACCAGGAAGCAATGCTCAGAGTAAGAATCATGGCTCCCTTTAAAAGTATCACAGCCATCCTCAGCAACAGTGAGGTTCTGAGCTCCTCTGATGATGAGAAAAACAGAGACTGTATCAGCAAATGCAGTGTGATAAACTCCTCCAGGAGAACCAACAGCAATATCACTTTCTCTCCCATTCTCTTTTTCATGTTGTTACCAACAGTCCTCAGGCGGACCTCTCAATTCAGTTGAGTATTACAAGTTGGCCACCAGCTGCTGATCCATCACAGGGGCAAAGACTTGAAGAGTATCTGGGTAGGTTATGAGGAACTGAAAATTCTTGACTGTTAATAGGTTATATTTGGCAATCGTTCATGTTCCTGGAACTAAGCTGAGCAGACATTGCTCGAAACCCTTGTGTAAGGGGTGAAGGAAAGCAGTTTAGGATGGACTAGATTTTAGGATGGAAGCATTCTTATTTATGTTGATAGAAAAAAAAAACTTGTTTCTTCCACTACTCTCTGGGTCATAGACTATCATCTTCTTGCTATGTCCTCACATCATGGAAGAGGCAAGGAGCATTAGTACGATTTTCATTTCTTAGTACTACCATATTGAGGATTAGGAATTTGCAGGATACAAACATTCAAACTTTAGCAGCTAGTGAACTCAAGTGACCCAGAATACATACAAATTTCTAGTTAGTGAATTTGGGGGGAACTGGCCTGCTTCTGTCTTTGTCAGCATTTAACAGCTGAACTTCTTTTTCTATCTTCTGAACACTCCTGAATCATTATAATGTATTTACTTCAATACAATCTTTCCTTTTAAAAAAGGCAAAGTTAATTTGTGTTGCTTGCAAATAAAAGAGCCTTCACTAATATCTTGTGATTTCTGTCTAGTTCTTTAATATATTCCTGCTCTTCTGAAATAGATTATTACTTTCTTAGAGACAGGAATAATACTTTCAATTTATTCTGTACCTGTCCTCTGTGTTTGTAGAGCAAAATAATACTAGCTAACTATCCATCCAATGACTATGCTGTCAAGCATGCTGAGTGCCAATATGGATTATCTTATTTAGACTTCACAGTAAATCTTTGCATACTAATTCTATTCATAATAACTCCAGATTTTTAGATGAAGAAGTAGAGGTCAGAAAGATAATATGACTAATGAATGGAACAGACACAACGTCAGACAGTTTCTCCCCAGAGGCTGCATTCTTTCAGAACTCAGTGGTTAACAGGTACTTAAAAATAATTGTATTCATTGAAAAGTACCAAGTATCCACAAAAACCGTCTGTCAGAATAAAAAATAAATTGTCCTTTATCATGCAGGAAGAATTGCTCCAGTATTGCCATACAAGTTAGGCTGTGTAATAATGTTCAGACTATAGAAAGACACACTTGCTCAGACAGTGCTCCTTTCTGCCAGCTGTTACCACCACCACAGGAGTCTCTGTTGGCCCATCGTTCCTACATGAAAATTTTGGCTATGAATAGAACATTTCAGACAATGTGGAACTTCAGATAAGAACCCAATAGTATATCAAGGAAGAAAATAGAAAGAACATTGTACAGATAATCAGATTTTAAAATTAAGAAAAACATTGATCTATTATCTGTTAAGATCTATCTACCTATCTATTTATCTATCTATCTATCTATCTATCTATCTATCTATCTATCTATCTATATTCCTTTTAGAAAAAAATCCTTATCAGGGCCACTTAACTGCTAAAATACTGCTAAAATACTTGAGGTTCAAAATTTTAAGTGCTTTGCCCTTAAGGATGCTGTGTGCCCAACCCTAAGGGTGCCATTTTCAGTGAACTAGAATTGCAAAATTCCCAACACACAAGCACACATATTCCAAGTACCAGTTATTGCTCTACCTCTGAACTTACAACACATCCTCCCTACTTCATTTCCCATTTAATTATGTGCTACCCATGACATTAGTGTATTACTCTATAATTATGATCAAGTTAATTAAATGTCATGCAGTTTCATTGTAATTTCACTTTTCAGACATTTTCTTTTATGTTCGGTGATGATAAGAAAATGTTTCCATGAAAAAACAGATTTGCAGCGAATTTATGATAGTTTAATTCTGAGATGTTATAGAACTGCCCAGCAGTGAGGCAAAAGGTACAACAGAATCACACTGTATAATTAAAGAGGCCTTGCAGATTTAAAAAAAAAAGTCAAGCAACAATCAGGTAGAGTTTATTCAGTATGTACATATGATATAAAAGCATATTTATTATGTTATCTCCCTTATTTGTTCTCTGAAGCATAACAACTTCACTTGTCCATACAGAATTGACTAAATCAACCCAAATGATGTTGCTATCTATTAGCTGGTATTTAGGAAGTTAATAAAACAAATATGCATGAGTATACTGGGCTTTACTGTTTTTAACGCTGTATTCCTGATCCCTAGAACAGTCTGGTATACAGTAGGTTAATATGCACTCAAATGTTACTTGTGTGCCTACTACACACAAGAGAATATTCTACGTACTGCTGAAGCAGCATTGAATGTAATAGAAACTCACGAAGTATAGAACAAAAAATGAAGAAAGAACTGAATATGGTATTTAGTATGCCAGATGGTGATGATGAATTATGGGGTAAATGAAACAGGAGTGGAAGGTACAGAGTGCTAAAGGTATTTATGGGCAAGTCCCTATTTCAATTATAGTAGTGAAAGAAGACATCACTGAAAAATTATTCTTAAAGAAAAACAAAATAGAGGTGTGAGTCAAAGTGATACTTAGAATAGAATCCAAGGCAGAAGGAAAACCACTGCATAGCTGTGTGCGAAACCTCAAGGAAGCCAGTATAGAGAGTGCGGTAAACCAGGGAGAGACGGCAAGAACAGAGTTAGCAAGATGGCAGGTACGAGATCATACATAGCCTATGGACCACTGTAAGAATGAGAAGTTTACTAAGAGGGAAACAGAGAGACAATGGAGGATTTGAACAGATGAATGATATATTTGGAGTTATATTTTAAATCTTCATTCCATCTACTGTGGCAAACAATAGATGACATGAAATAAAGCAGATGTGCTGTTTGCAATAACAGAAATGACTCGTGGATGGACAAAGATAATACAGTCACAAGCTGTGGGAAGTAATTAGGCTCTAGATGTACTTTGAAAGTAGAATGATCAGGATTTGCTTATCACCTGGATGTGATGTGTGATACAGATAACTTAAAAAGTACTTAAATTATTTTTAGATTTAACCTCAATATGGGCAGAGTTATTATATAACAGAATGAGGAAGACCTCAGAAGAGGGAATAACTATGGCAAATATCAAGCCTTTGGCTTTACATAATGTTAGATTGAGATTTTGTTTAGTTGTCTATGTCAAAATGCCAAGAAGGCTGCTGGATAGGTGCCTGGAGTCCATGGAAAATATTCTACCAGATATATAAATTTCATAATTATTACCAAATAATTGGAATTTTAAAAGATGACACAGGATTATATTACAGGAGCTTGATAAGTACTTAATAAGTGATACCTAGGGAGCTGGGGAGATGGCTCCGAGGCACAAGCGCCTGCTGGGCAAGTGCAAGGTCGTGAGTTTGAACGCCGGTCCCACAAAAAAAAAAATAGGTGATACCTGCATATGATTACTTCTGTAACACATTTTCTATGACAAATAGCTTTATGTAATGAAAATAGATGAATAATGTCAACATAATGTATAAGCTAACAGATTAGAATTGCAACCTTTATCATGAAAGGAACAAGCCCTGAAATTTGGCTGACAGAAGTCAGGCACTCTTTTAGATTTATCTTGGAAACATTAATAATGAGATTCTGTACCCAGGGCTTGGTCCCCAAGGAGGAAAACTTGCATGGCTCTTGCAGTAGGCAGATGGAACCTCTTTGTGGTCGCACCTTAAAGGGAGCCTCACCATCTTAACACCATCTTAAAGTTCCTCTTCCATGTGTGTGATCTCAGCTCTTGCAAGCAAAAAAAAAAATTTCCTCTGTGCTAGTTTCTTGAATTTTTCATACCTTCTGAGGTATCCTCTATATATACCAAAATGTGAGCTGTTCAAGTCATCACCTGCTGTATTATGTTTTAAAAGGTTTTTGTTTTGTTTTGTTTTGTTTTGTTTTTTTGCGTTTTGAGACAGGGTCTCACTGTGCAGTTCAGGCTGGCTTTGAGCTCACTTTTGTAGCCCAGGCTGGTCTCGAACTCACAACGATCCTCCTGCCTCAGCCTCCCAAGTGCTGGGATTACAGGCATGCACCACCATGCCCAGCTTTAAAATGTTGTTAATGCTTTGCTTGTAAAGTTGTATAAATTTTGAGTGTTCTCTATTTTATAAAAATCCATAAGTTGTTTTTGGTTTGAGAGTGTGATTTTGCAAGATAGATTCTTTTCAAATTTTAGTATGTCGTTTTACACAAAAAAAATGCTTGCATCCAGGGAGTTGACATGTGACTTTTATTCACATCGTCCCTGGTATATTAACCACTAGAAACTACATCTTTCTTGTGAGCTACACACACCATTTCCTCTTCATTCAAAAACATAGATGTGGGGGACATGAATCACGTTACCCAATCAAAATACAGTACTTGCATGATCATAATGATTGTTGCAGGGGTATCCACACAGCCCAACAGAGCCAATCTGAATTATCCTGGAGCACTCATGAAATTTTCTGATTTCTGAAACTGTCTTATGCTATAAGGTTAAAAAATGGTGTCTGAAAAAAAGACACAAATTAACACGTAAATGAAAATCTTTATTTCCTATGTATTCCCCTAATTTGGAGTTTCCTAAAGTTCTGCTATTTTAAAACATTTAGTTTAAACATCATCTTCTAGTGAAGTGTCTCATGACCCTGCTCTCTTTGCACAAACATACCGTTTTCTTTTGGGCATTTGTTGTAGTCATGGAAAACTGACAAACATTAAGAGATATTCGTCTTTGTTTCCCTTTTTATTCCACACAGGCTGTAAACCTATTTTTGGGCCATCATATCTATCTTTTCTCACAGAAACAAAGTTAGATAATGATAGACAGAAACCACTAATACTGAGAAAAAACACACTAGAGCACCCTATAGAAGGTTTTATCACTTCACATGAATGCACCAGCTGGAGACCAAGCCTACAACACATGCACCTTTGAGAAACACACATGATCCAAACTGTAGCACATTTCACTGATATTATACTTGAAAATAGGGAAGCAAGAAAGAACACAGATTAGGAGAGACTTTGGAAGTGGATAACAAATAAAATTGGAAAAGAAACACTACCTCATGGATTTAAAATTTACAAGTAGAGAAACCAGTGTTGATGTTATTTGGTAAAATAGGTATAAATGAGGGAAAATGATAAATGACAATAAAAAGGAAAAATAGAAAAGACAGGGCCAGGAATAGAAGGAAGAAGTAAAAGTTGGATGTTTGATTTCTGAGCTTTCAATAAGGCTTAATTTTCCATGTGAAAGTGACACAAAAATGGAATCTCCTTGAATTCCATTATGATGGATGTGATAACTAATTGTGATGGCAACTTGAATAGATTAAGAAAACTGACTAGATTACCTGGTAGGTGTAGCGCAGTTTTGGTTATGTATGTGTATGACTGACATGGACGCCCTAAATTATGAGGGAAGACCCTTACCAGTTTTGGGAAGCACCACAAAAACAGGGTTGCAGCCCGTGTGGAATAAAAAGGGAAAGAAGAAACTGTTTTGTTTTTGTTTCTTTGGAGAAGCGTTGGTATTTACCATCAACTCTGGATGTTTATCTCCAGTCTCTTCTGGCTTCCGGTGTAGCTTTGTCAGCTTTCCAATGAAGATCCTTCAGCTTTCTCACTCTGACTCAGGTTGGAATCTGTAGTGAACTGCATGCCTTCGAGTTTCAACTAGATTCTCTAACTCTTCAGGGCCCAAGCAGCCATTTTACATTCTTCTACCCCTGATACTTTAGGCAGTTACTGTAAGCCTACTTAGTAAGTCTTTTATATAATGTATCATCCATTATATTAAATGTTATATAAATATATATATACATAAACAAATATTATGTTAGCTGTAGCATAATGTCTTAGTTACCTTCTTGTTGAGACAAAATAACTGACACCTACAAGTTAAAAGACGAAAGGTTTACTTTAGCTCTCTCGTTATAGTAGTTTCAATCAATAGTCAGTTGGCTTCAAGGAAGTACAACACGTCAGAGAGGGGAGGGGAGAGGAGAGATAGTCCATGGCAGGGTAGGCAGGAAACCGAGGGGAACAAAGGGAAGATGAGAAACATATACTGTTCTAAGCTACACCTACAGTGATCCATGTCTTCTCACCAAGGTTCATCTCCTAAAGTCACGCGCTATTTCCAGCCCATCAGTATCCTAATCCAGTGGCACACTCCCATCACTCACATGATCCACTGGCACACACTTGTGATCCAGTCACCTCCTAAAAGCCCCACCTATATGTCTACATGTATATGAATCTTCGGGGGGATGTCTAGATATAAGCCATAATAAATATTAAATCTGTTCCTCTAGTAACTGCTTACTGATGCAGGTGATATCTAGGTTTATGTATTTGTAGTCAGAAAACAATGTGATATGAGCAGAAATGGTGGAGAAGGAAATAGTCCTCTTTGCTGAATAGGCAAACCTTTTTTACCAAAGTTATATAGGAATTGTGACAGACATCTGAAACGCTGTCTCAAAAATGGAATAATGTTGCATCTTCTTCCTATTCTTGTCTCTGGATTATAATCTCTTCCTCTTGCCAAGACTAAAGGAATTCTTATTATTTTTCTTTTTTCTTTTTTTTTTTTTTTTTTTTTTG